>JAUUDW010449742.1:0-12572 GCA_032361385.1 Panulirus guttatus | reverse complement strand
TTGTAATGTATTCCCTCTTGCATCTATTCCTCCTCTTACTTAATGCTAATCCTTCTGTAAAAATAACCATGTCTCTTTCACCATCATTTCCAGGTAGTTCTTGAAAGTATTCTCTTTGCACTTTACATACTTCATCCTTTTTTTTCAAACATTCTACCAGACTTGTCTGATGTACTTTGCTTCTTAAACATATCTTTCTTTGACATTTGCATTTCTCCTTTCAAAATAGATTGATTGTCATTAATATCTTATTAATTTCCAGTAAGAGCCTCATTTGCTGTCCTTTTATCATATATACCATCTTTTTAACTTTTCCAGGTAGGATTTTATGTTCTTCATTCTGTGCCTTCCTCTCAATGCTGGCAGATTCAGAGTCCCCTTCCAAACCCTCTCTTTTTCCTTACCCAGCTTAATTCTTCATTCCACTGTGCTGTGACACAGTTGTTATATGCAGATGTTGCTGTGCTGGTGGCTAAATCAGAGGAGTTGGATAGAATTGTGGGCTGCTGATAGTGAAGGATGCTGAAGGTGAATGCAAGTAAGAAGCTTCTGAGAGACAGGGGATGTCACATTGTGATATCTTTTTGAATGGCAAAGAACTGGAAGCTGTGGAAGAATTTATGTATGTGAGAGTAGTGTTTAGTAAGGATGGTAGTAGGGAAGCTGATATTGAGAGTGGAGTTTTGCAAGGAATGAAAAGTGAAGGTGCACTACAAGCCCTGGCAGATGGAAGAAAGAAATTGATTGTAGAGTTTTAGAAGTTGACTTGAAAGAGTGCTTGTCCCACCACTGCTATATATATGGATTTAAAGTCCAAGTTTATTCAATGCAAGTCAGAAAAAGTAAAGAACAGGAACAGAAGATATGGATACTTACTTTGATATGGTTGGGATTAGTGAAGAAAGAAGGTATGAGAAGGGTATGTGGCATCAAGATGTCATTGGTAAGGCATATGAATAAGAGCCTTTTAGTATGGTATAGCAAAGTAAAATGTGTTAGATTATTGATCAACAAAATATGCTTTAGTATATTTAAGTTTACAAGGAGTTATGCCATGGAAGAGGTGTATAGATGCTCTGAAAGAATTACTTAGGGCGAAAGAATTACTTAGGGCTTGATAGGTTTTAGAGGCAGTGCAATGGAGTTTCTGTGTGTGATTTGGTGTGAAAGGAGGTGTTGTTCTCAACTGATGAATCAGTGTAGTGTGGAAAGTGAAAAGTAAGGAGCACACATATAAGTGTGGAAGTTTGTTTTAGTTTAACACTCTGGGCATAAGTTGAGGATAAGAGCAAAGAATATGAGAGGTTGTATGCTTCTGATCTCAATAGAATTGGGAATGGAGATGATTATGATAGATGAATTGATAGATAGACTGAGAGGTAGTTAGATTTATAGATGGACATCAGTATGAATGGATTTTTTTTTCATGTTTATAGGATTTTTCTAGTTTGCAGTTCCTGAAGTAGGGTATTCATTTTGCAAATCAGTTGTGTATATCAGGTTTGTCAGATTTTGCAGAATGGCAGTAAGATTTGAGCATCTGATCCTGATGTAATCAAAATGTAAACCTGAACTTCTAAGTCCTCATGATCTGTGCTTGCTGGGTCAGTTTTCATCTTTTCACGCATTATGGTAAGAGACAGCTACACCAGTCATATGATGGTCGAACAGATATACTAAACTTTTCATGAAATGCTTCCATTGTTGCTGTTAGATTGTAAGCACTTAGAAAATGTTACCATGGTCAGCAGCTCATATGAGATGATTTTGCATATAACAGTTTTCATTGAATGTTGAAAAATGTAAGCATGATAATATATATAGATGGATTGATGAATAAATTCATCACTGATACTCATTTAATGAATCTGCTTGAATATAGATATTCTAGTCTCTCAAGTTAGTGAAAAACGGGCATTTTCCTCAATGTAATGTTTTCAGTGATACAGTAATGTAATCTTTCATGTTTCAGACTTTACAAAGCTCGTCCCAGAGGTGTGGTATTTGGGCCACGATGTGGTGCTGGTGACAGGATGGGGTGTGGTGTCAAGTATGATCAGTTATCTCCAGAAAATGATCCATCATCTGTCCCAGTATTTTTTACAAAAAATGGAAAAGAGGTACCTTTTATTATGCTTGTTTTACAGTGTCAATGCTTACACCTCACATTCCACAAGGGGCAGGATATAGATTTTGTCTGACAAGTTTGGTAGGGTATTTTTGCTGGAGTGTGCACTGGGAATGATCTTACTGCCAGACTTAAACCTACCTAACCCTTCTTCCTTTGGGTGATATAATATTGTGAAAATATGGTGTCAAGAGTGCTTTAGGTTGTCACGAGTACAAATCTGATTGAGCAATTTTTCTGTGTGACAGGATCTTGAAGGATACATCCTTGGCAATCTTGTCTGTTCAAATTGCCTAGACCCTGACACAGAGAAGCTGACTCTTTTGAGAAATTCGCCTTCTCAGCAGCTATCTTTTGTAGGCTTTGCTATCACAGTTTTAAAATCACTCTGAGCAGATGATCTTCCAGCAGATATCTAGATCCTTAAGATGTGTAACACTAATGCTGATATCTATAAAACCTCTATAATAACCCAAATTACCAATAATGATGTATCATTCAGCATAAAAGACCTATAATTCTGCTTTGACAAATACACTCGTATGTTTTTTTTTACAAACCTGTTGCTGTCAGTTAGATTTATCTTTAGTTGTCCCATAAAAGGGGTACTGGGATTGTATAACTGTATATACTTTTTTTTTTCAAACTTGTTTACTATTTCACTAATATCCAGCATAATTATATGCATTGCCATTTGATTCAGCTGCAACCAAAGGCTAAGAATATAAAGAAAAAATATATAAAACTTTAATAAGGATTCTAAAGCCAGTCTTTTCACAAAATACAGTGGGGAAGGAGGACAAGTGGGAATTTTTTTATTTGCAGTTTACTAATTTTTGTTGTTGTCCACACTGATTAGGATGTGACCTCTTGTTATAGTTTGTGTGAGTATGTACGAGTTTAAAGCAGTTGTAATACTGTACTTCAACTTTGGGATGAGATTTTAGGTGGCAGGGTTGTCACGAGCAATTGTGGTGCAGCAAATGCATCCCAGTCTGCTGATCAAAGTCCAAGTGATAGTTGGAGAGACTTGGGAGAGTCAATATATTGAGTGCTTCTCTATGTTTGATGTAAGAGGGAGTATGGGAATTTAGCATACCCTCTTATGCACCTTCAGTGGTAGTTCTTGTGGTTTAGTTGATTAGGATAGTGTAGTTGATTAGGAAAGTGACCAGGTGGAGGAGGCATAAATGAGTTCAGGAAGAACAAAAGTAATGTACATGTTGTTGAGTTCATGTGCAATGAGTGCAAGTGTCTTGGGTTGACAGGGAAAGTAGAGATGATACTTGTGAAATTTCTTATGTAACAAATGTGTTCCTAACAGCTTAGTTTGTTGTCCACAGTGACATAAGACATTTGGTAGACTGCATTTCCTAAAGGGGACTAGGGCCTAATAAGACTGTAAATGGTTCAGAACTGCTGTAAGTGAGGTTGCTGTGCTTGGCCTGTGGTCTTTTTGTGGTTGATGGCTATTTAGTCGAGCAGGTGTGTCCATCAGGACTTCATTGTCCCATCTTTGCTGCTTAGGAACTAGACGGTGGATGTATCCATTTAGGAGCATCCAGCCAAACAACTTTTGATGGAGCCTGTGAGCCATAGGATGTGACATCTCTATAAGACAAGGTCGATGGCGTTGTGTTTGTGTTATGGTTGACTAAGTTATTTAAGTCCATTACGGCAGGTAGGTAAGTCTTGCTTTTCTCATGGGTGCACAGGCTACATGCTTAATGCATAATGAAAGTCTTAGAAGTATCCTAAACTCGAAAGATGGGGTTAAAGACTTTTCACTAGGTGGATGTATCTTAATACTGATGGCCTTAATGACCTTGGCATTTAATAGGTCTGAAACCCAACCAGCCAGCCATCCAACGAACCAGTCAACCAACCAGCAAACCACCCAACCATTTAGGCTGCTCTATGTAAAGTCACAAAGGCTTTGGGAGATAAAGAAAGTCATGTATTACCAAACTGCTGAGTGCCAGTGGAACCTGTGATGTCTTTGTAAGTGCAGTCATACACAGACTTCCTCAGAGCTGGCTGGGGACGTAGGTGGTAGCAGTGGGAGACACCAAACTTTTGATCATTATGAGGGAACATAAGGTATAAAGTCTTTCAGTCATTACAGCTTGAGAGAACCAATAGTGGTGGAGCAGAAAGTTTATCTAGTTTAAGGGAGAACTTTTTTCAGGGTTTCAACAGTAAGTCACTGAGTTTATTGGAGTGCTTTACCTTGAGTCTGTGTAACTGATGGACACCTTCAGTTTCTTGCTCTGAAAGTTTGGAGGTTGAAGGGGCTTGAATGTAGACTTGAAGGTGTCAAGAATGTGGAGTCTCTGGGTGATGGTGGTAGAGGTGATTGATGCATTGTAGCTTGGTAGGATGATAAAATATTCTCCCAGTTTTTTCTCATGAATGGCTTTATGAAAGGCTTTGAGGTTTCTGTTCTTGTGACAGATGGCCAGGTTTTTAGTGTGGCATTAGCCTCATAATGCAGCATGTGATTAAGACCACGTAAGCTGGTAATGGTTTTATGGATTTCTCCGTGAAGTAGCTCCTTTGGTATTACTGATGTTATTATTTCATTTTGTTTCTTAAGTTGTTCGTGCATAGCTTTTGAGTCAAGAGATACTGAACAACCTGCTATTCAAACTGGCATACTGCTGAGTAGTATGCCTGTATGTTCTGTCCCAAATGTTTGGCCACACTCAGAACAGGAAGTTAGAGTATTGATACTTGGTACTGGGGGATTGATACATATGGGCACTGAACATTGGGTGGTATTGGTTGGATTGGTAGGTAATGGCCAGCCATAATGGTTGAAATAAGGTTAAAGATGTTCTAACCATGTTGGAAAGTCTACAACTTTGATAAAGGCGGCGGCTTCTGGAAACCCATTATGTCATTTTCCTTAAAATTCCCCAGTAACAAAGTTTCCTACCTATGTGGTTATCCAATGTTAACAAGGTGGTTAACTAGTTTATCTTAACAATAGGTATAGCAATATATATCATAAGATATGCTTATTGTTTATAAAGGCTGTATATCTCATGATCTGTTTATGTTAATGATTGGTTCAGTTATTAAAGGGCTTAATGTTCATTACCTTAATGTATTGTAGGTTGGTTCAGTTATGGTGCGTGTTCCCCCTGGTGGATTGTATCCATGTGTGGGTCTGGCTGCTGCAGGAGATGCAGTAAGATTATCACCTCAACTCTTCTGGCCACCAGATGAAGATACACATATGTCTGTTGACTCCAATGAAGAAGAATGGCTTCGACTTCATGATGTTCGGCTAAATGGACAGGTTAGGGATACAAAAGATAATTTTCCTTATACCCATATGTCATTATATAATAGTGGACTAGAAAGTGAGTCTGTCTGTACTGATTCCTGTTTCCTGTGTTTAACATTTGGTTCCCATCTCAGCAGTATCCACAGACTTTAGTTATTCATTTTATGTGATCATTCACATTGCACATGCATATACCTTTCCACAGTTCCCTCATCGTACTTTTGGTCTTTCTCACTACCTTAATCTGCTGTCCATGTATATAGATTCTCTTTAAAACAATCTGCCCAAGTACACTCGCTAAATGCTTACACCACTTAACCGAGTTATGATGTATGTAGTCATTTGCTTCTTTTACAATTAATTTTTTTGTGTTCTCATACCTCACTTTTTCCCTTTTATTGCAAATGCACATTGGAATGTAGCCAACTACTAATGTGCTTTTCCATGGTAGTGAAGATTCAAACAGAATGATTTCTATGGTTTGCTTAAGTGGGCATCATATAAAATTTGAAATAGCAGTATGTTTAGTCTGACTGCACCTTAGAATGCAGTTCAGTGCTGTTGTACTGTCCCCTGATGTTGACAGGAACTTAAACAAATGACTTCTTCCCAGTTTCTGGGGATAGGGGATTGATTATACTACCTGGGTATCTCATGTGTGTAATAGAAGCTAACTATGAAGAATGGTAATGGGAGGCTGGAGGTTCTTCCCTTGTATAGTATTACTTTCCAAAAGAAGGAACAGAGAAAGGAACCAGAGAGGATTTTTCTTCTGAGGCCCATTTGTCTGTTTCAGATGCTTTATTGCTATACAGGAAACTGAAGAAGCATGAAATAAGGCTGTGAAAAAGCTTCTGTTGGTGTTGCCCAACTCTGATGAATGTAGATGTATAATGTTTAAAATAGTACTAGGTTCTGAGCTCATCTCAAAGCATGAGAGTTTCATAGGTGGTGCTAAGTTGAGGAATCAATTAGATTTTAAATGTTGTCAAATTTGGTATTTTACTGATACTGTACTACATTTTTCATAATTGAATTTTTGAACCTGATGCCTGTTCCCAACATCACAAGATACCTTTAGAAACAGACAGAGAATGTCCTCATTTACACACATTCAGTCTTTAGGTGTCATGGATTTGTACACAGATATATCATTAATAGGATGTGTATCATTCCAGTGCAAAGAACATGGAGCATTATGTTACAGTAGCAGACAGGAGAACTGAATTTACCTTTCATAAACATGCAGTGAAAGACATATGTATATTTTTGTCACTGTTATTGTCTAATAGTGTTTGTTTATGTTCTGGCCCAAATTCTTAGCAGATGACACCACGTACACTGACCAGCTCATGTTATCTTTAAGGTTTCACACACAGTCTGAATCCACTGGCTTAATATCTACAACTTAACTATGTTCATTTTTGAGGATATCAAATGTTACCAAGTTTTTTTTTTATTATTATTGCTTAAGAATGAAAACTGTTTTTGGATTATAGAACTAACCACCTAAGCAAATGGTGTTCATGACTTACTGGGAAAGACAGCAGTGTCAGATATTGTTGGCGATAACTGGTCATGGCAAATCAGGTCTTGCAAGTTCTGTATAAATCTGAATGCTGTCTCATACTATAATTTGTACAGTACAGTATAGGGAGGGGGTTTTACTCTAATGGGGCCCGATATCTTGAATATTTTCCACTATCATATGTATTAAATTTATGTATGCTGTCTGCATTAACCATGTCCTCAATCAGTCTTTTCCACTTATCCACCACTCTTTTACTAGAAAAGTATTACTTTATATCTTTTTTCACAAGTTTTATACGTAATTTCATGTTCTGTCCTGTGGTGCTCTATCCCTATATCTCTTGAAGAACTGTCTGCTGTCCATATTGTCGATCTCTTTTAAAAAGTTAAAGGTTGTGATCAGATCATCCCTCACTCTTCTCTCTACCCTGAAATTTAGTGTTCTTGATTGTAGCACCATCTTTTTTGCCTTTCTTTGGATCTTTTCTGTGAATTCTATGTGTTACTCTAGATATGGTAACCAAACCTGAGAAGCATATTCTAGTTTTGGTGTTATGTATGATATGAATAGCTTGCTAAATATTTCCTTATCCATATACTTAAAAGACATTCTGTTACTTACCAGCAGACAGTTTGTCTCCTGAACTATTCTCATAATATGGGACTCTGGTGACAGTTTAGGGACAGTGTCTCCTCCTAACCCCTTCTCACACATAGGATCTTGAGGCTTATTTTCTGTTCGGTAGTAGTGTTTAAGTGTGAGTGATGTATTGTGTATTGTGGCATAATATCATTTTCTTCCACGAATGCCAGTTCAAAGCTGAATTTTCTCTTCCTTTCCCTATAATTCATCAAGGATTGAGAGACAAATTTTGGAAAGAGGAGACCTTTGAAGTGCTTACACAAAACAAAATGAAATTAAGTGAAGATGCAATAGCTACTTTTAGATTCCTAAAGTATCTTTTGATATTTCTATAAACTAGATCTTTGAGAAAATAGAGATGTTTAGAAGGTATAACATGAAGTTGGGCATAACATTAGTCAGCAAGGACATTAGAAAGTACTTCTTTAACTTAAGAGTGGTGAATATATAGCACAAGCAGAGTGAAAAGATAGTAGATACTGCATACATATGGAAACTCAAAAACCTGAATTATAAAAATGTAATGTTAAGAGAGAGGGTAGCTCAGTTTCCAAATGCACAAACAGGACACAGAACATCTCCATAACAGGACCTTGGTTAATGATGGTACTCATCAGAATAGCACAGAGACACTTATGTTCAGTGTTTCAGTTGACTGTCATTTAGAAAAGCTTTAGAAAATTATAGATATGTAATGCATCTTACTAATCAGCAGTAGCTCTATTTAGTTGCATGTGGGTTATATAATTGAATTTGGTTTATCATTTTGCCCCAGACTTTTGAAATATTACAATCATTATTTTTTTATGTGATTGTGCATGACTGATAAAGCCTCCAACTTTTATCTGTTAGATGTTGGAATACTGTGGTCGAGGCAAGAGTTTAGCAGATGTTGGCCTTGCCCAAGCCCGAGTTCCACTAAACACAACATCTCACTACTTTGAGATGGAAATTGTTGATCCAGGACGCTCTGGATACATCACTATTGGACTGACTAAAAAGGTATGTGATTCAGTTGTAGATCATGTTGAGACACTAAGCTAATGATATTTATTGTCCATTTCTCAGAGTTTTGGTCTTGTCTGTCATGAATATTTCCTTATAATTGAAATAATACTGGGGAATCTTTCCTTTACATAAAGGATTAATCTCTCCCGAGTTTGCCAGATTTACTGTCAATGGCTTACTGTACCATTCTTTTCACCAGTTATGGAAAGCAGAGTCCAACTTTCTGCAAAAAGACATTCTTGAAATCGTGCCAAAATCTTTATTCAAACCTAGCAGTCTTGCAATCCAGCCTCATATTGGATATAAAGTGAACTGGTATTTCCTGTGTCTTACCAGTATGTAGTATTCCTATTCTTATGCATAAATGCAAATGAATGAAATTATTTTAAATAGGTGGTATATCATATTTACATGGAAATCTACTGTGGAGCTTGGCCCATGTTTTTTGAGCACTGATCATTGAGAGTAGGCTGATGGATATGTTATCAGTTATTATGTGAGGCACATATGAAAAATTTTCTTCTGTAAGTGTACACTTTTTGGAATTACATAACTTTGTTTCAGAGAATGTAGAGCTTGTTTTAGGTTTTTTAACTTGATATTTAAACAGGCAGTAAAGCGAGGATTTTTCCTTGAAGGCTTAGTCATCTGTCCCTGACACTACCATACAAAGGCAAGAAAGGCTAACAGATTTGGAAAAAAGATGTGATTTTCTTTGAATCTTCATTGAAGCCAGAGGCTGAAAATGTTTGAAAACTGACTGTCAATAGTACCTGCATAGATGTGGTATTTGCTCATAGATGGGAAATCTCAGTTAAATCGTGAGTCATCTATTTTACCTCCAAATTATATGGAGTCATTTATTGATTTTTCAGAGAGTGAAAACTTCGTTACAGTTTTCAGTTTGTTTGATCCACAATTCAAGGCTCACTTTTGAATCCTTACTTTGACAAGTGATATTGGAAATGGGGGTCTGGTCTGATGCTGATAGACCAGTTGAGTGATATATGAGCTAAATGTTTTGTCATCTATCAATATCTCTGATGCCTGTTCCCTTTGGGAACTCCCTCAAGGAGGTGGCCACAGCATAAAAGTCTCCATAACTGTTAAACTCTAGTGCTGCTTTTTAACCATCAGCGCTTCACCCGTAACAGGCCACTGGCAAAGAGCAACTCTTAACACATTGTTTTCAGATAAGGGCAACAAAATTGACATTAAATGTGAGACACAGACCATATTAGAAAAGATTAAAGGACTTAAAACTGTATTGTTCTCTCTACAAAAAAGTTCTTAGTGATAACTTAAAGCTCTTAAGAGATTCAAAATTATGGAAATAACGGAAATGTTTTTAAGAATGTCTGAAAATCTCCAGCACAATTAATGTACAGTGGATTTCAGGGTTGTTGCAGTGAAAGTTGACAGGTTCAGCACTACAGTGTCCAGAATATCAGTTTATTCAAGATATCAATTCTTTCAAATTTCTAGCTAACTTCATTTAGGACATTAAGTTGTGTTGCAATATAGCTGTTGGCTATGCAAATGGTGTATGATTTTTTTTTTTCCTCATAAAGAGATAGCACCAGGAACAAATGAAGAGTAGCCTCATTTGCTCACATCCCCTATCTTTCTGTCATGTAAAATGTGCCAAAACCAAAGCCCCCTATCCATAGCCAAGCCCCATAGACCTTTCTGTGGTTTCCCTTGACCATTTCAATTGCCCTTTTCCAGCCCAATTGATAGCATGTTATCCCCAGTATGCCTAATCACTTTTAGACCTCCAAGTGCAACATTGAGCATTATAACCTTTGGTTTTTACTCAGAACCTTAACCTTTCAGTGAGGGTATTGCAGTGATTTCCACAGCATACAGGAGGTAAAAGTTAAGAATATTAAAAAATTTGGGTCTTTTCATGTAATTGACTACAACATAAAGTTCTGATCAAAGTGGTGTACAACTCAACATATGTGCTCATAGACTTATGCTGTACTGCTGTCCGATGTATGAGGTACTCCATGAATTATTATCAGGCATATGAAGTGAGTTACGTGGTATTTTGGTAGTATTTTTGTCAAAAACAAAGATGTGCTAATGTTTTTACATCAGAAATCTCTTTCATCTCGTAAGAATGACACAGCAACAACAAATTGGTTTGTAACATGGTGCAAATCTCATACAGACATCCTTGACATCTCCAAATAATCTTGCCAGTACGTGTTGATGGAAGGACAGATTTAAATGTACCACAGGTTGGATTTGAATCTTGGGTGGTGTGTCCAGCCGTCTTGGCCACACAGCAGCTAAAAGCCTCTCTGTGGCTATGTGAGCTCAGTCATTGACAAAAGGGAAAGGTGGGCGGACTGTCTGTATCTGGACCACCAGAAGATATTTGACACTGTACCATATCGGAGGCTCATTGAAAAGCTGATTCACCAAGCAGGAATAAGAGGGAAACTCCTTCATTGGATAGAAGATTAATTCAGTGGGAAGGAACACAGGACGCTTGTCAGAGGAGCCTTTTCCAAATGGGTTAAGGTGACCAGCGGAGTGCCACAGGGTTTGGTTCTAGGACCATTACTCTTCTTGATCTACATTAATGACTTGCGGTGATGCAAAAGTGAAAAGTGAAAAGGCTTGCATCAGCATATACAAAAGTGAAAAGTTGAAAGGATTACATCAGCTTACAAGGGACTTAAACAGACTCCAAAGTAGGTCTAAATTGTGGTTGAAGAAATTCTACACTAGCAAATGTAAAGTAGCGAGGATGGGAAAAAGCAAAAGACAACCTCAATATGATTATTACTTAGAATACATAAGCTTGAAGATTCTGAGTGTGAGAGGAACTTAGGAGTAGACATCATCCTCGCTAAGGAAACAAACTGTCTGCTGGCAAATATCAGAATAGCTTTCAAAGATATGGATAAGAATTATTTAGGAAGCTATTCATATCCTAAATAAGGCAAAAACTAGAATACTCTTCTCATATTTGGTCACCTCACCTAAAGAAACTGAAATAATTTATAGAAAATGTTCAGAGGAGGGCAACAAAGATGGTACCAGAATTAAGAGAGTTAAGCTACAGAGAAAGGCTAGAGGCTTTAGATTTACCCACCTTGGAAGAGAGGAGGATGAGGGGCGACCTGCTCACATCCTTTAAAGAAAAGATGTAGACAAAGTGAACAGTGGACAGTACTTTCAGAGATGTAGTGATAGAGGAACCAGAGTACACCTTGAAATTGAAAAAGTAACTTGTAATGAAGGATGTAAAGAAATAATTTTTTGGTATGTGAGTGGTGGATGACTGGAACAGATTGACTGTGGACATGGTTAATGCAGACAGCATACATATATTTAGGAGGTTGTATGAAGATAGAGAGTGTTAAAGAGATGGAGTCTCATGAATGTGAAACTCTCCCAATGCAGTACAAATAGGTAATTACAAATAGATAATTACATAGCCACCGGTTGCCCCATGTTTTTTCGCTGTCCCAACCTCAGCTGTCATGGGTCTGATGGTGTGACAAATGTGTCAATGGAAGGACAAATGCATATACACCATGGTTCTGGATTAGAACCCTGAGTAGGGCATCTAGCCGCCTTGGCTACAGTTGCCTGGTTGCCTATTTTTTTTCTCTTGTGTCCTGACCTCAGCTCAGTGGGGGTAGCAAGGACTTTTAACTGTTACAGCCCTGATAGTGTGACAGATATATTAATGGAAGGACAGATGTATATACAGATGTATATTCAAATCCTGAGTAGGTTATCCAACCACTTCAGCCACACGGAGGTTAAAAGACATAGCCACCAGTTATCCATTGTGTTTTTACCAGCCTCAGCTCAGTGAGGGTAGCATGTACTTTAATCTACCGTGGCCATGATGGTGCAACAACTATATTGATGGAAGGACAAATGTATACACCATAGTTTGAATTTGAACCCTTGGTAGGTTGTCCAGCCCCTTGGCCAAACAGAGG
>JAUUDW010449521.1:0-12574 GCA_032361385.1 Panulirus guttatus | reverse complement strand
TATGATCACTACAGTCTGATATTTTCATATACAATGAGTTATTTTTCACCCAATTGGTTAACACCATTCTAAACTCTATATTGAGAAATTTTAATTCTACAATAAGAAATTCGCTGCTATTTACAACAGCAAAAAGTTTGTAAAACTTATATTAAGGATGATAAAGTCTGTATCTTTGGTAGAAAATACATTCGGTCGCAGGATATCTGTATGACTCTTGTAGTTATAACAAACTTTAAGAGTCACAGCTCGGTTTCTAATCCAGAGAACATAAAATAAGTGTAAAAAGAGACCAAAGTGAAATTACATGTTAAGCGTATTGAGTTTTCAAATGCTATTAAATATGTGCACATTTTTTTTTCCTAAAATTATGATAGTTCCACTCTACAATATACATGTGTAGGTTACCACCATCATGATTTAAATAGCAATACCGTTTAATGCATTTCAAATGATATTTTCCAGATAGACTATATGTCACAATATTGTGACCCAACATTTAAACTGATGATATGTGATCCCTCTTTCTCCATGATATGAAGTCAGTGAATAAGACTATGGCTTATAAAGCACTGTACTTCACTGACAATTTTGAAAATTTTCACAAACAGCCCGGTGACCTTGATGAATAAATCTACTACTACCCGCACCCGTAAGAATAAAGACAGGTCACATCAGTCATTGAATTGAGAAAATAAATATCATCTATAACAATAAAATAAAGTAATACCACTCTTAAGAAAACAGCATGGTGAACAAAAGTAGTGCTGGATTAAAATTATCCAAGATATCAAACTGGTTGATAGCATTCATTAGAAAAAATAAGGGTTATATTACTTATGGATATAAAACAGAGCAATGTCATTTATGAAAATGAAAGAATACCACACATGAATGTTAAAGTTCGGTACCTTTATAATCATTTGGGAAACTCAGTAGTGTAATCTTTGGTTCTTAAATAACAGGTATCTCTTGAAAGCAGGTGAATATGCTAATTTTGTTACAATTATTATATTGCTATTCACTTACAGTAAAGAACTTTTACATAGTTAACACTGGTACAGTCTGGATCATTAACAGTTTCTCATGGTCATCTAATGGATTTTTATATCCTGAAATGACTGCTAAACTTAGTCCCATTATCAAGGGGATCATGCACACAAAATATGGCAAGTTAGCATTCACTCACACCCACAGAATAAATAAAAAAGTATATTTGAATTTTAGTACTCTAAGAAAATAACTTTTTGGCAATATCATGTAAACAGCATTTCAAGGTTATCAACAAATGTGTAGTAAAACCTGAAGAATCTTTGATCTCTCAAATGCAGTAGCATGTAAACTACTTGTACAAAAATACTTTGAAAGCAGATTCAAAAGTTAGCAAGCATGGGACATGTTTTGACTCTGAATGTGACTTACATTTGCAAATATCACGCTGATACTCCCAGAACTACTTTATGTGCGTAATACCATTCAACAATATTACTAATAATAAACTTTTAGTTTTATTGTAAAAGGAACTCTGATCCAGACTGAAAAGTGCTTTTGAGGTGGGAGAAAACAACTGATAGTGCTCTTTGTGACCAGACACTTGCCCACTCCAGAGGCTTGGGTCTGATGGATTAAAACCAATGAAGGGTTGGGTCAACCTCATTCTGAAGGCAGAGGTCTAACCTCACTCTTAAGGGTTGCAATCTTTCCTAACTCTTGAGTTAGGGGTCTAGACTTTGTCTAAAGGCTGGATTCTGACACTACTCCAAAAGCTCAGGAATCAATCTGCTGAAAAGGCTGGTGTCTGTCCCTATACAATTGCCAGAGGTCTGTCTACAACCAGAAGCTGTCCACCTTTATAACAAACACAAGTTAGGACCTGACCCCACTGCAGAGATTGAGATCTGATCCTACTCTGAGAGATTGGGACTGATTCTGCTTTGGAGACTGGGGTTTCTTTACTCCAGATTCGGGTTTGGCCTCATTTCAAGGACTAGTGACCTAACCCCACTCCAACAGCTGAGGTCTGACCCATTTTACGAAGGATGAGGCATTACCCAGTGGTCCAGTTAGCATAACTTTCACATCACACACCTGCCAGTAACCTGGGGATGACAGATGCCACTCTTTGTCTTTGTGAGACTCAATCTCAGGATTATTAATGTTGATCACAGTAACATGGTAAATGGAAAGAATAAATAATGGCATTTCTATAATACTGCTGAGAAATAGTAATGCTACTTTACAAACTGCGTGTTTCCTAGCATGGTGGAAGTCATCTTGTAAAACTGACAGACTACTTAATGGCTTTTACCATGATACTAGCATACATAGCAATGACAGAATACAGCTTAGCAGTGTGTTGAGGAAATGTTATGTAATGTAAAGATGAACATGAAAGGTGTGCATCTGTATGTCATCATTACATATGTAGGTATTGTATGAGATTAAGAAACATGAAAACAGAATGAGGCAGTGGCACAGATTGCATGTTGAAAATTAATTCACATTCTTTGCCAAATATTCATCCCACAACAGATGATCACAGGAAAAATATCTGAAAAAAATTGCAAAAAAGAATGCCTCATTGCTTTCCACTGTAAAATGTAAAAACTATCTACATATGTTGATCTCTACTGTCAGACCTTGTATCCACAATGCAGTTCAAACAAATATTATGAATGTTCTGAATTTCAGTTCATGAGAACTGTAAGAAGTTACCATCAACATGAATGCTGCATCAACTATAAGAAACAGACAAAGAGTGACGTCCATAACTGTATCCTACTTTCTTATTTCGCTAATGGCCGGTAGGTTCGGGAGCGTTCGTGGGTATGGGTGTGGTCAAGTCACCTTGAACCTAACATGGAGATGAAGGTTCACAGTGACCTGACATTGTAATGAACACAACCCTTCCTGTTACCCTTGAGCTGGTGGAAGACGGAGCAAGAGGGAGATGCTAAGGACCCCCAAAAGGAAGCAATAGAGAAAACACAGTACCTGTAAATACACTTTGGTAAATGTGAGACCTATTAAGACTAGATGGCCTTATGAAGGACATTGAGCGAGTGAGGTACACAAACATTGGCCTACACACAGAATTACAGACATAACCCGCATGACTATCATAATAAGTCACTTAAAGGTTGTCACTATGGGACTGGAGGCAAAGTCTGCATGTAACGTTGGAAAAAGATTATGAATGATCTGGCTCAAGTGCAAAAATTTTTACTTCATTCTGGTGGCCTCATCAAGTATGACATCATCAACTGAAAGGTTTAGTTTATCTTTCTAATAATTTTACAATGAGTATTTGGCAGATAATGAGATAATGTCTTTGGTTTTTAAAAGTTTGGCAACAGCTACTGAGGAATTGTAAAATGGTGTGTAAAGTTCTCAAAACTTTGCTTATGATGAACTGACATTTGTTGGCCATATCATCAAAGGACCACTGTTGATGAAGCATGGTTTTACTACCTTCATATGACCTCTTAAGCCATGAGGGCAATGGTATGACTAGCCCTACAGTAGCCTTGTAAGTATATCTGGCTTCTTTTCCCAGTATCTTGCCGTAAGGAATTGTCCTTTGGTATACTGATAAAGTCAGTAGCAACAAAGTAGTCCAGATTTCTACAGTAACCTGAGAAATGGTTCTCCCTGGAGATTATCCTTTATAGTTTCTTCAGTAAGTGAGCGGCCTGGTAAAGTAGGCCGTCCAAGGTCCTGTCAGCAAGATATTCGGTTGGAAATGCCCATTCGGTTAAGTCTCTCAGGTTCTGATGTGGAGTGGGCACGATGGAGGGATAGTGTCTGCTGCAGGGTCTTGAGGATGTCAGGAAAGACTGGCCGCTGGGCTGTCTCAGAATCCCAACACTCATCAATTAGTGTCTGTGGAAAGACACACAACCTATTAACAAAATTATTAAAAACATTTCTAATCATAAATGACAAACAAATTACTAGGTTTTTAACACCAAGTATGATAAGGCTACAGGAAGCTACTAAAAGGTCGATCTACTGAATATCTTACACACAAGTACTCAGATTTTCTCTCCACTGACCTTACTAGTTCTCTTACAATAATACACAACCTTCATTATCTAGAATAGCATGAAAATGCTAAACCATTCTCATTCCATTAATCTACTTTACTGTACATTAAAAATGTAAATCAGTTGAGACCCTGGGTCATTCAAAACCTATTCGTTCCTTCTGTAAGCCCTACGGGAAGTGAATAGAAAATGAAGATAACGTTAAAGATTAGGGAATATTTATATATGAAAATATTCAATTTAAAAGGCACATTGATGAAATAATGCTCTCCAGCAGAGTAATAAATGGCATAATAATACCATCTGAAAAACAACCGAAAGAAATCTAATGATAAAAATCTTTGCTATGAAGACTATGTGCAAAATACTTGAGAGCAACAGAAGGATGTCTATTGATCTATATATATCTCTGATGCCTGTTCTTACCTGGAACTCCCACAAGGGGGTGGCCACAACAATAGAGTCTCCATAACTAGTGAACTCCAGTGATGTTTCTTAGCCTTTGGTGACCCATCCTAAACAGGCCACTGGGCAGAGGGCAACTTTAGTGCAGGGTTTGCAGAGGCTTCTACCTAATGATCCTACTGACTACCTCTACCTTAAGCTCCTGCCAAATGTTCCAACCTACTACTTCTAACCAGTGTTTCTACCTGAAACTCCAGCCTAAATGTTTCTACCTAATACTTTTATCTACTGCTCCTATCATTTTGCCAAAAGGCAGGGCTAGTGCGCTGTGCTCACAGCAGGAAAATCTAAAGTTAAGAAGAATGAGCTGTGCGAGTTAAGTGTTTTCAAATGTTTTGTATGACAAGAAGAGATTATGTTTGTGGACAGAATGCCAGTAGTCCACATGTGGGAGTGGCAGAAAGAAAAGACAGCTACCTGGGTCAGAGGAGTGCAACATGACAACCATGAAAGTGCTGGCTCACTACGCAGTTGTCACTAACCCTCCCGATACCCAGGTGGGTAGTACTGGTAATATACCTCCCTGGAAGCTGGCTGCTTACTATCTATTACCTAAGGACTTGTATCTGGTAATTATGGATCTAGAGAAGGTGTATGGTAGGGTTACATCAATTTTTGTTTATAACCTGTTAACAAATTTCCTAACCACCAAAGTACAACTCCATCTACATGTGACAACTTTTGTTAGTAACCTTTGATTGGTGTGGAACTTTACTGAAAGCTTTTTGAAAATCCCAATGGATGACATCAACTTCTCTACTTTCATTATTCATGTTGATTACACCATAAAAGAAATCAAGAAGATTTCATTAAAATTGATGCTGAAATCGTTTATTAAGAGGTATTCCTGTAAATAATTTAAAAATTGTGTCCTGAATGATGGTTTCCATAGGTTTATCAACTACAGACATTAGGGTAAATGGATATTAATTTCCAAGCAACAATTCATTATCTCTTGTATATCAGTGTTACAATGGGAACTTTCATTCCTATGGCTTAATGAAGAAAGCAATCAAGGGCTTAACCATCTCATTTTTTTGCCTCTCGTTTACTGTTTCATTTACTTTTATTCCATTTAGAGCTAATAGTATGTCTTCAACTTTTATGTCAAAATGTTGCAAAATCAAATGTGCACACAATTACGTGATTTTCTCTCTCTCTCTCTCTCTCCCCCTTGGTGAAAAGGAGCACATTCATCCTGTTCAGTGCTTACCTTGAGGTTTTGTGTACATTGGAGGTCTCCTGTGGCTGGCTGTATGTGTCTGCCCACCTGCAGGATAACAGCATGGGGGTGTTGCATGGCAAAGGGAGGGGCCTCAGCAAACAGCTCATATAAGAGTGTGCCGTACATGTAAACATCTGACTGCTGGGTAGGAGATGCTGTTACTGTCACATGCGGTGGCACTACCTGAATGGTCCGCATCATCTGGAAACATCAACAGCTTTCTCAGTGTTTTATGGAAACTGCATCATCTAGAAACATCAACTTTCTCATCACTGGAAATTTCAAAAAATTTTCAGTACTCTATTTGAAAGTGTCACCTGAAGGCATCAGCAACTTCATCTGCACTTTCTTCAACAGAATACGTACCTGTTGTTGGTTTGAGATTATAAGATTTCTACATCATAGAATAAGAATAGAACTTGTTTCTATTTTCTATACAAGATGCCATATCTATGCCTAAGTCATACTGAAAGTAGAAAGTTCAAACAATATATTGAGAAAAATCTAAGGTTGCTTTTGTGTTTTCAATATGGTTATCTGTCTGAGAGTCAATCATTATGATGTGATGATAGATGTTAAGGTCTACAAATACTAAACTGACCAGTGGTTATGTTTAGAATATACATCAGACATAAAAGAGAAAGACAAGGGGTACACAGAATTTACCTTTTTAATATCCACTCCCACTTAGGGCAATAGTGCAGTGATAAAATGGAGACACTGGAGGCCACTTAATAAACAGTATAATGCTTCTGGCCTTTGGATAAGGGAAAAGATTATATGTGTATGACAAGTCAAAAGCCTGCAATACTGCTAATCTATTTCTAATTCTGACAATGTGATTTGAAACTAGCAACAATGCATACAGCAAAATGACCATAGCACAAACCTCAGGTGGCAGGTAGGTTAGGAGTCCCTGAGCAAGGCACCCTGTGTGCTCTCCAGTTGGGCAAGCTTCTGCCATACTGTGATCTAAGAGGCTCAACTTGATTTTAGCCTCAAGAAACACATTACGGGAGTTCAGGCGGCCATGGATGATCCCACGGGAATGAAGATAGGACATGGCTTGTGCTACCTGTAAGCAATATGGGCTTCTTGTAATGCTCCTATTCCCAACTCACTAACAGTTACTAGAGTGGGGCATGCCACTAAACTCAAATCTATCAACTCAGACGTCTGCAACAGAATTATTATGAGATACTAAAAACTTCTTGTAAAGGGCACATTTGTTACCACTCTAAATCTTATGGGTGCTGACCTGTCTAGCGATGTTGACCCGTGAGGGATAAGGGATGGAGCCCCTTGAGGTGGTGTGCTGGTGGAGGGACATGCCCCGTCGCACGCCTGTCACGATGGCTAGATTAGGTGGCACCATACATGCCCCCATGAAAAGCACAATATTTTCATGGCGGATCATGGAGAGACTGGATACAAGCTCCCAGAAGCGGCGTTCTGTAGTGGGATCAGACCCATCAAAAGTGTGGATCATTACATCCCCATGCCATCGACCCCTGCAGGAGAATAAGTTTGTGAATCTGATTCTATACAATGAAGATACAGATAAAAGAATTTGAAAAGATTTCTTAAGTTTTTGAAAATCAAGATATGAAGGTGACTACCTGTAAATGTTAGTAGTGGAACCACGTCGAAGAACATGACCAAAGCGCAGCTGGTCCCAAGATATGGCCCACTCAGCCAGAGGGTCATGACTGGTTGCCGTTTGTGTGGTGGATGAACCAGAATCACGTCGTTCTTCCAGTACTAAAGGTGGAACCCTTACTTCCACAGGCTCTTCCTCCTCAAACCCGCTCTCCTCTCCTGTGCTCTCTTCTCTGCTAGAAGACCCTGGCCGAGACATCCTGCGAGCACTGGTGACCAGAGGGGTGTTCGGCCGCCCACTACAGTTTGGCTCTTGAGGTGTTGTCAAGGTTTGTGGTGGTGCGGGAGGAAATCCTTCATCCTGACTAATCGTTTTACCCCTTGAGAGGCGACGCCGGCGTTCTGCTGCTTGTGCTGAGAAGCGACCATCGAGGGTACGTCGGAGGTGATCTGACGGGAGAGACATACGGGGTCTAATGGACGGCTCCCGCTGCGGTGAGAGTTCTAAAGAGCGTCGCATATAGCCTGGTGGGTTAACAAAACGGTGGTGGGCAGTGGGTGTGTGCTGTGCAGATATATTAGGCGAGGAATATCCACTCTCCTGCTGTGCAAGAAGCGTCCGGCCTTCCTCCCATGAACCTCCTCGTGCTGCGCGACGTAACAGATCAGCGAATCTTTTTCGAGCTGTTCTGGGATCATGTGTTGGTGCTTCAGTTCTGAGCCCATAATGCACCTTGGCATGATGCTCAGCAGACCTGGGTGTGCGGCCTGACCGTCGCTTGCGACCCAGCCACTGAACTAGACGTAAGTAGAAGCGCTGTGATGTCCTGAGGGCTGCAGTGCGCTCATCGCCTGTGCCCAGCAGCTCAGCCACCCCAGGGTCCAGCTCCTGTTCCGTCCCCTGCCCAACCACCTCCCCAACCTCCACAACCTCTGTGGTGCTTAAAGGTTTGAGTGGTAACCCCATGAGGCCGGAGAGGGTGAGTCCTGGGTGGGCAGGTGGCACCTGGAGGGTGGTGGGTGGCGAGGACAGGTGGGCCAGGCCCACGCTGTCAGCTTGGTCCGGGGGGGCGGCGGGAGAGGGGGCCGAGGTAAGGGGGGAGGGAGGGGGGCTGCATGACCCCACGCTGCCGCTGTCCTCGTCTCGTGGGCACCTGCGGAAGAACACCATATGTAAACACCCTCATGACTGGAGAACCACTAAAGTCCTAATCCTCCACCTGGGGTGCATCAAAATACCAGGCAAGATTGTCAGGATCCTACCATCTTACACTTGTCTTTGGTTCAGTTAGGCTACACACAAATCCCCTCTAAACCTAGGCGCAAGTTCCTGTAAGGACTAATGTAACCCTTTCAACAAAAATTAGTCATACAATCTCTTAGATTTATGTATGATGTCTGCATTGACCATTTTCTCAGTCATTCTGTTCCATTCATTCACCACTCACACTATAAAAGTATTTCTTTACATCCTTTTTAATAAGTTTTTTAAATAATTGCATGGTATGCCCTCTGGTTGCTCTATCCCTGCGTCTCCCAAAGAATTGTTTAATGTCTACGTTCTCCAATCTGTTTTAAAAATTTAAAGGTTGTGATAAGATCACCCATCACTCTCTGTGTATGTGTATGTAATTACCAATTTGTACTATAGGGGAAAGAAGATTTACATTCATGGAGCCACATCTTTTAAACAGTATCATGCCGTACAACTTTTCAAACTTATGTGCAGTGACTGCAGTCACTATTTCCTCATTCAGTTTATTCCATTGATCCACTGTTCCTGTAAAAGAAAGTTCAATTTCTTTTTTAGTTTCTTGCTTATTTTCATGTTCTCTGGCTGTTCCAACTCTATATCTTATCTGCCACTGTTCACTCTTTATATCATCAATCAAGAATAAAATCTTTAAAGGTTATAATCAGGAAACCCTAAAGTTTTCTCTCTCCCATGGTAGGCAAATTCAAGGCCTCCTGCCTTCCTCAGAAACTCATTTCTCTCTATTTTGGTTACCCTTCTCTGGACCTATTCTAATAGCTTTCTGTGCTTCTTTAGGAGTAGTGATTAAACTTGAGAAGCATTATCTAGTCTTGGCCTTATGCAGGATAAAAACAGCATGCTGAAAATGTCCTTAGCCATATACTTGAAATCTATTTTAATATTTGCCAGCAGACAAGTTTGTCTCCTACTATGGGACCCCTGGTGACAGAGTAAGGACGATGTCAACTCTCAAGTCTCTCTCACACACAGATTCCTTCAGCTATTTCCTGCAAGATGATACTCATACTGAGTTTCTCTTTCACTTTCCCATTCTCATTATACTTACTCAGGCTTAAGATCATTAATCATGTATCAGACCAACTTTGGAGTTTGTTTAGATCTACATGTAAGCTGAAGAAATTCTCCTCACTCTTTACTTCTCTCATGGACATGGCACTGTTCGGAAAATGTTCACGTAGGATTCTACTCCTTCCAGCATATTATTCACACAAATCAAGAAGGACAATGGTCCCAGAACCGCGCACTGCAACATGACACTGGAGACTTCATCTCATTTTGAAAAGGCTCCCCTGACATGCATTCTTAGTTCCCTTTCACTAAGATAGCCTTCTACCCATTGAAGTAGTCTTTCCCTTATTCCTGCCTGAAAATAAGATGTCTTTACCAACCTCCTATCTTAGTAACACAGTGTCAAATTCTTTCTTGCTTTTCAAATACGGACAATCCATCCACCATTCTTCTTTGCTTACAACACAGCTTCTTCTCATAGAAATCTACGAGGTTCATTACATGGCTTCCTTTCCCTGAAACCATATTGTCTTTAACTTGGGAAGTTTTTTCTCTACAGAAAGTCATCCATTTGCTTTTGATTATCTTTCCCTGCAGCTCTCACACCACACTCATTAGGGAGACCAGTCTGCCTGCAGTAAAGTGTCTCCTCCCAGTCTCCTTTCTCTTAGACATGTATGTTGTTTGAAATCTTCCACTTCCTTGACACTTTACGATTTTCCATCTACCTCTTGAAGACTACTTGAAGCAGTTTGTCAGATGTGTCTGCCAACGTATGCAGTACATGTGGAAACATTTCATTTAGATCTTGAGCCTTGTTAGGGTCAAGACCCGTCAATATTCTGTTTATGTCTTCTCTACATATTTCATTGCTTTTCAGACCTCCATCCACTCCATTTCAGCGGTGTTCCAGCTATAGTGTCTTCCAGGGACACGATATTCCATATATTCGTAATGTGGAAGCCCTGTCTTAAGACCAGGACAAGGAAACTATCTCCCATACTCTTAACTTGGTGCCCCTCCCTCTAGTAAATAACAAGTTATCATCTCCTACAATCCTGATGTGCCACCTGTCAAGCCCAGGACACGTTGCCCATGCAATCGTGTCCTAGTAGCCCAAGCTTAAATCCCAGGACACGTTATCCCCTACACTCCTGACGTGGTGCCCCTGCCCGAAGCCCAGGACACGTTGCCCTCTACACCCTGGACATGGCACCTCTCATGCCCGGTACACTTTACCCCAACATTTTTACCGTAGAACCTTCTCAGGGGAAAGACCCGTCGCCTCTCCACTCCTGACGTAGTGCCCATTCGTGCCAGGGCACTGTAGTCCCTAACCTTCTGACGAGGTGCCCCTTGCCTGCCTGCCTCACGTCTAGTATATGTGACTCCCCGTCCACCTGCCTAGTTTCCTCCTCACTCCCTGGATACGTCACCGCCAACACCCCTCACGTAGTACCCGCTGGCTGATGCCCAGGACGCGACCCGTTACCCCCTACCCTCCTGATGGCGTAACCGTTCCTCCTGTCCAGGACCATTGACCCCCTAAACCCCAGACGTTGTGCCCCCCGCCACAGCACAAGCCACGTTATACCAACGCTCCTGACGGAGTACCCCACCCCATTTCCTGAAGCCCAGGATAGTTTACCTCCTGCCCTCCCCACTCCCTCCCCCCAACGGTGTCCCCCTGCAGCAGCTCACCCCCGCCGGTTGCCAGGTAACGCACAGCGCGGGGGAGGGCCCGGCTACTGACATTTACAGGACAGCCAGGCGTGGGCTGCCTGGTGAGGGGGACACGGGACGGGGAGAGGAAAACCTGGCGGAGAGAGGAGGCTCCACGGGCGGGGGGTCTGCCGGGTACGGGAGCAAACCAGCAGCAGCAGCAGCGGTGGTGGTGGTGGTGACATAATGCCACCAGAGATAAACTATATATAGCCAGTCGAGAGAACACAATGTATAAATAGAAGAAGATACAACAACAGCAGATGAAGCTACAGTAGGGGGTCGTCTACACCATGGATACTCTTAATGCCTAGCCCAGCACACGATACGACCCATGAACGCACCGGTAAAGCCAGTGTGCACGGTACGACCCCCTTCCCCCGTGACGATTGGTGCCTTGGCCACGACACTACGACCCTTGTTTACGATGGTCTGAACTTTGACCTGACCTTTAAGGTTACGACAACGCCTGTTGTCGGTGTTCAACTGTGTACCTTGATTGCCACGTCATGTACCGCACGGTACCTTTCCAGTACCGACCTTAACATTTCGTCCACTGGTGTCATCAACATCACCTGGATCACCTTGTACCGTTGAACTCATCGCATGTACCACGTACCGTCCGAGTCAAACTATGTGACACGTATCGTCTATATCATCAATAATATAACGTGTATACCTTAAAGACTACGTCGTGTACCGTCTGTAACCTGAGAGGGTGGTGAGCTAACGTACCGTCTGTACCTTTAGCACCACAAGGCGTACCGCTGTACCGATCGTGAGAGGTGAGTCCCCACAACTACAGATAAAGATGGTGAGTAGCATATGGCCAACTTTTATGGTTTATACTTTAGTTTCCAAGAAGCAAAACTACTTCCTCTCTCTTCAAGCAACTTATTTCTTTATCATAATTGATCTCCGTTTCCCGCGTTCGCGCCAGGAAACAGACGAAGAAAAATCCACTTACACACACACACATATACACATACATGCACAATACATACATATACATACCAACATATACATATTTACATAAATATACATATTTACATACATATACACACATACACGCATGTACATATTCATTCTTGATCCCCTCCAACCATATCTGACGCCACCTAGCCCCACAGGAAATATTATCACTACCCCCTGCGTCAGCAAGGTAGTGCCTACACCCTGCATCATCAAGGCAGTGCCAGGAAGCAGATGAAAAGGCAACATTTGCTCACCTTC
>JAUUDW010449520.1:0-20278 GCA_032361385.1 Panulirus guttatus | reverse complement strand
GATCATGTGTGATATTGTGGTCAAAAGCTTAACCAGTTCCAAGAAAAACAACAAAAAAAAGATGCAAGCAGTGCTGGTGTCATTATCCAGTTTGGCATTTGTGGAACACCACTGTAACTCAGCTGCATGTTTATTCAGCGTTAGATCTTCAGTATTGATGTTTATAGCTTGAAATTCAAAATTTATGCTCAGACATTGTTACTCATCTATGTCGTCAATCTCAATGGTTTCGTGGATAATCTTAATACTGTAGTATTTTGCTGAATATTTTAGTGATGGTTCATTGATTATATAATGTTATGACCAGTACGTCCAGTAGCATAGTAAGCATAGTAACGATCTCTTGGAATTGCACTCATACTCAAGAGTTTCTTATAATCTAGTGGTGTACTTTCAAGACTACCTATCAAGGCATTCAAACCATTATAGTTCCACAATTATTCTACGTTTGTGCAGTAAATATGTAAATGGTATTTGGACCAGGTCATTGTGCAGTCTATTGTCCCTGAAACGTGGGCATGTCTGACCATGATATATGCATATCTGATGAAATGTAAAGCTGTTTCCAGTTTGTCCAGGTATATAGAAGAAGCATTTACAAGTATTAAAGCAACTTATAAGTGTGTTTAGAGTGCAGTGATTGATAGCATTGTATAAGGAAGTATATCACGTAGTGTGAGTATTGCTCTTGAGTATGGCTGAAATTTCCCAAATGTGTCCAGAGCTATTTAGTACCTCCCTAAGCATGCTGTATATGTTTTAAATGGGAAAAATACAAATGAGTCATGATCAGATTGTGCTTGTAGTTTGAGAAGGATATTCGTGAAACACACAAGTTATATGCTATATGGTAGTTCTTTATGCGGTGGGCCATATTAATCAGGTAACAGGACAGAACAAGAATTAAGTTGATAAGGTGATATTTTATTAAGAAATGCTAATGTTGCCCAGATCCCCATAGAACTCCATGAAAATGTTACAAAGTAGACAGACATCACCAGTAATATTAATAAAATTTTTAGAGTTGTAACTGTCAATTAGAGCTTTGGATTTTGGGCTAGTATTTTCAAGGGTTATACAAAGGTTGAATATGATTTATGCTAATGGGGGCTCTATGCTTAAAAAAAAAATCATCTTTTGAAATGTTTCGTTATTTGTTAAAATACTTAGTATTTTCCATTTGCTTCTTAGACAATTAGAAAGTGTGTATCACAATTCTTCAAAACTTTGATATGCTGATTAACCACTATATTAAACCATTTTTGTGTATAATTAGTGTGAACTGTCAACACTTAACCTGCAATATTCTCAACCTCTTTGGTGTTTATCCCTCACATTAGCAAAACAACAAAAAATAAAAAAAACGCCCATCTCACAGCCTCAGTACTTGAAATACAGACCTTCCATTGCTTAACCTTTGTTTACATACTCTAGTTTGGGGAGGTTATGTAGTTACATATCCAAGGTGTTTCACAGCAGAAAAAAAATCCATGTTTTATATATGAAGAGATGAGATACTGTATTAAGGCAGTCATATTTGTGATAATCCATGTTTAAGCATCCATTTTCTATCACGATTCCACACTCCGTTTCCACGTTCCACTGCCTTCCTCGTATTCACCACAAATGCTTCCACCTCACACAGTGAACTATGCTGGCAAGACGGCTCTTGAACATAGTGCGTGGAAAGCAGCATGTCTTACAAATTTTGAGCAATTTATGCTATTCATATGAATGTATAGTATTAACTGCTTAATGATGTTTAAAGAGACAATAAAAAAAATTTCCTGCACGAAAGCCCCTTAAGTCGGTGATTATGATAATTTTTTTAGGCTGCTGTGTTTATGTGGTGTGCTGCTTCTGGTGGTAGCATGGTTAAGTTATTTTTCAAAGGTGAAGGATGAGTGTGGCATGTAAGGCCGTCTCCAGCATACTTGTAGGTTCACTCAGTGTGTTTTGTACAACCATGTGCCTCATTATTTAGTGTAATTAGCAGCATCTCTCACATGTTTGAATTTGAATGGTGCTTGTACCATCATGTACTATTATCAGGAAAGAATGAATGGAAGTGTCCTGGCAAGTTTCAAGTGCAGAAATTTATTACTTTTGAAGCATCGAATGTAGTGTGATAAAATCTGCAGGTCAGTGAGGGAGATTTGCCAACCACAATTAATGTAATATATATGTATATTTAACTTTAACACGAGCATTACTTGTCTTTCATTTGAGGGACAAAAATAATCCAGTATACCTGCATAAGCTGTCTTTCATGTGAGAGGATGCTGCAACTCTCAATGTTGGTGCCCCTCCTTGCTGTGTTTAGAGTCAGTCATTTTTGGCCCAGGTGTAGAGCTTGCTTCCTGTTGCATGATATTCCCTCAATTCATGAAAGTGTTAGGGCTCAGGTTATTATTGGATCCAATGCAGGTTATGTATTTGTGATTTTATTATTGAAGTGATGCTCTGATAGGGCTTACATTACATTACACTGAGAGGATTTTTTATTTTTTCCCCCTCCAAGATACTTGCATAGGATCCTTTTATCATCTGAAGGACTGTTTAGGAGTGGATATATATTTGTTGTTGGTGTCTAATTGTGGAGGTTTGCTAATCTACTGTAGAGAGGTAACCCTGATATATTGCTTGGGAAAGATTTTGCACTTTGTTGGAAGGGCTCCATGTTTGGGAGATTCAGCTTCAGCCCGAATCTGAAGATAAACTTGACATGTCCTTCATATCGTATGTGTATTGGCTTGAACTGTAGATGCCTTGAGCTGCTCATGTGTAGTTCTCCCTTTTTACTGTCAAGCTGGCCTTTTATACATGTATTTCTTAGGCACTATACTAAATGGCTCATTTATCCTGTTGTGGCCCTCTGTAGTTAGGTACTGTTTTCCTTTTCTGTAGGGTAAACCGGACTTTGCCAAATACTTCCACATTTCCTCTCTTCATCTTTTAAGTGATAGAAAGCAATACATCTCTAGTTTTTAGCCTGATGAGAAAAATATCTTTATTGTAGTTTTTTATCACCACTGGAGGGTTTCTAGATTTTTACTTTTAATTCTTATCGTGTGGTGCTCCCTACCTTGCCTAATATGTGAAGAAGTTTTTTCATTCTTTGTCTAAAGCTCTTTTGTGAAAGGTTTTACAGGTTATAGGTTTGTTCATTTTCTTAGATAGTTATGTCACTTTCTTATTTAACCATTCCACAGTGTTTTGGGTTTGCTGTTTGCCTTTTGCTTCACAAGATCAATGTTGATTTCCCCTATTAGGCATATCTGGGATGCCATTGTGTGTATAAAGTATTATGGCTTGATGTTCAAAGCTCACGGTATTCTACTATATATACTACCTCAGCCTTAAACATGCTAAGCACAATATTCATAAGTTGGACATAGTTCTTGATAGTGTCAGAACTAACGACCAGGTTAAAAGTTTTACAACAAGTTTAGTAATCCCATGCAAACCATGATCACGTTTTCCATAACAGTGTGTGGCATAATGATGAAATTTGGTGGTCTTTAGACATGCTTACGAAACTAAGGACAGCAAAAATACCAAATGGTTAACATCAGAATGCCACCACATCCTGTTGTTGAAAACAAACCTTGTGTGATTGAACACCTAATATTCTGTCAGCAGCAGTACTGTAATTGGTAGTTGATGTGCTGTAACTGACAATGCTTTGTACCAAAAGTTGTAGTTGTGTTGAAATGGGAACTGTATACACCAGAAAAATTTGCACTATATTTAGCTGAAGATATTGCTGCTAACAGAGGTGTGGAAGCTGGGGCCACAAATTACAAGCAGGTAGCAGTGACATGCTATAGTGTAAAACAAACTTTTATGCAGATCTATATTTTGATCAGTAAAGGAACATATCAAGATGTAGCTATGCATATGTGTTCCAAGTTGTGGGTAAAAACTGCTTGTCCTGCAGCTCACCTGTAGCAACTCTTTTGTGACCCCTGCTCTGCTTGTGTGCTATCTTTGGGTCAATTCCTAGAAGTTGTGGTGTGGTCAGTGTGATGTGGCGGCCAGCTGCTGTCAGCCTTGCTTGTGTTCAGTATGGTGTCCATGTGGCTGGAAAGTTTTAGACAACTTATTTAATCATTTTGTTGCATTGGCTTTTTCTATTTATGTAGATGTAATATATAATTTCTTCTGCATTCAACTGTTGACTCCAAATTAACATTAAAAAAAATTCTGTATGAACAGGTTCATTCAACAGCATATCCATATGATTATATTCTTGCTTCCAGTAACCATTAACTTTTAAACTCATTTTATTGCATACAAATAGGAATAATTTTTTTTATAGTGAGGTTGTTCCCTCCGTCATTACAATTCACTGGCATAGATGCCGCCACACACACATGACCATGGGCCCTATGTTACCTGCCTTCATGTGGCTCCTCCAAGGAACAGGGGCAGAATTCTTTATGACACCTTGAACATGTTACAGAAAATACAGAGTTAATATACTGTATTCTCCAGAAGGGATTTCTTAATGTTAATGAACTGTTGTGTGTTTGAGCCTTCATGTGGTGACAAAGAATTCTGGTTAGCATTAATGGTATTAACCCTGTATACAGAGATTTTCAGTATATAGTACAGTAATTACCATGTTCATATATATTTTTTTAAAGGTGAGCCTTTGGTTTTAGTGGTTCTTCTCAGGAAACATTTATTAAGAATTTCCCATAGACTTTTTCAGAAAATGGGTTATCATTTACAGAGGCAATGTTTCAAATTATATATTGGGTAAGGTGACATATGGGCCCTGTCCGCACTAACCTGCCTTGTAGTACAAATGTGCATTTTGTATTTCACCTAAATTCACTTAATTTTCATGAATATGCATATTATACATAAATATATATATATATATATGAACGCATACATTTGTGTATGTGAGCAAATACTGAATGGGGGTATTGTAGATTTCTTTGCTACACTATTGATAATGTTCTCAGTACCCAAGGGCCTTGGTAATTTCCTTTGATATTAGAGCATGCAGGGAAACTTGCTGCATACCTAAATTACTCATTTTACATTTAAAACGTTAGTCATCTTCCTTATTCACCATTTGTTATGCATTGTAAACTTGAAGTAACTTGAAATTACAACTGAATGATGTTTACCTTTTCATCTAAACTATAATACAGTGCACAATAGATGTATTTTATGATTATAATCGAAGAATAATGTCATCTTAAATCTGTATCCAAATTAATCACAAATTCCCTACTTTTTGGCTATTTAGAGCAATGCTGATATTTTCAAAATGCCCTGTGTGCTCCTCATTCTAATAGCTTGTGATTTGTTTACAGAATTTTGAGATTTAGCAGACATTAGTCCTCATTCGAACAACGTGAATGAGTACTTGTCTCAAAATTTTTAAACTGTCCTTCATGCTGTACTGTGGACACATTATTAAAGTGATTATAGTCTCAGAATCCTTGCATAGTGTCTTGCAGCATTTACACTTAAATTGGTTGTAATAATAAAAGTCAGCCAGGTTTACATTTTTTTTCTGTTGGGTTTGTGATATTTTCCAGCAATTTTTACTGTGATGTGATGAGTGACTTTGCAATTTATATTTGTAAATGTGGGCGAACTTGGCCATTCTCACCTATTGATGCTTTTGCTTCAAGCCAAATGATAAAGGCTTCCAGGATAATCAGTGTTCTCTTTATTAACGCAACACTTGTAAATGGTTACAAAAATTGTAGTCCAAGTACCCTCTTTCTTCCTAACCTACCTGCTTCTGACTGCAGTTAACCTGCAATTTGTATGCATGTTTGTTGCAAGTTTACTAATGATCTCTTAGGCTCCCATTCCCTTGTAGGTAGTAGACATTCCAAGGCATTCCATGCTTAACTCACATGGCATTCCAAACTTACACATTGACCCTCTTGACTCTGATAGTATTGAAATGCAAACCTGGTAGGATCATTATTGAAACTATTCTCATTGCTAAAACGTTTTATTTTGACTTTTGATACCTTATTTCAGAAATAATGTGGATATATGTTTTCTAATGAAAATTATTATTCCAATGTAACGAAAAACCCAAGTTTGTCATAGAACAATTCTGCTCCTACTGCAGATGGCCATTTTTGCTCACAGTTTTATGCTTCTGGTATGTAGACCAATATTTTCAAGCATGTAAATGTAATTGCTTTATTAATCACACTTCGGGTGTCTCTGATTATAATTCCTCTCCACAACTTTTAAAAGGTTTGTTATATGTACGTTCCTATAGCATTACTCTTATAATTTTTCTCTTACCCCTTAGAGACCAAAGACATGAATAGTTAATGGATATTTCCACATCATGTAATTTGTCACCTGATAAACTTTTACCTGCTGCTGTTTCCTGCTAATAGGTATTCCCTTAACATTTTATCATTGTGATCAGGTATCAAATGTATCAGTACAGTGTAGGCAAGATGATAGTTTGATGCTAGTACCAATAAAATAAACACTAACGCCTCATGTCTGTGAACAAGTTGTGCAGTTGTGAATGTCTACCAATGTGGTTTTTATCTTATGGCTAATAAAGGAAAAGCAAAAAACAATTATGTGTTATTATTGTAACCAAAAATATTATTTAACCACAAGGATAAGTAAATTTGTATTGTACTTAAATGCACCAATACATATATAGTTTAAATAATCAAGAACACCATTCCTATTTATGTGTGCTAAGTGAAGTGCATAGAGGCAAAATGCACACCTATTGTGCAAAATAAATTCACATAACCAAGGTCCAGCGAGAAACTCTGGGAGCTGGTGAGAGAGTTTGGGTGTGTGTGAAAGGAGGTTATGAGTGAATGTAAACAAAACTAAGGTAGTGAGGTCCAGCAGAGATGAGACAAGAAGGGCTGGGTGTAAATTTGACAGGGAGGAGGTGGAGTGCTTTTGCTACATTTTGAGTGTATGCAGCAGTAGTGTATCAATGGAGGTTTAAGACTTTGGGTGAGAGGGGATTTCAAGGTCCTAAGTTCCTGAAGTGTGTGTGGATGGAGAGGTCATTACCTGTAAAGGAAAAGGTGGGCAAGTTTGAGGGCTTAGTAATCCCAGTGTCTAATGGGTATGACTTGGGCTATGAATGCCAGTGCAATGGAAATAGGTATTTGCATTGACAATGTAATGTCTAAGGACAATTTGTGGTGTGACTAGTTGATAATCTACGGCAATGCAGCTTAACCGTTACTATTTCACAGCACATTTTCAAGTTTGCTTGATCTTTGTAGCAATCCAGATTTTGACATAGTCTGTGGGGCTTGGTTTGGGTGCACTATATATAATAGCCAGAGAGTGAATGTGTGCAGATAAGGCTGCAGAAAACTGGGGTTCCCAACCCTAGTCCTTAAAGTAAGACTAAAGGACTGGCTTCCTACCTTAACATCTGCCCAAAGACATGGAACTCCGGCAGGGAGCAGGAAGGTAACCAGTTATACCAAGTGGAAAGAGAGGTTGTGAGGTGCAGTGATGCATGTTTTTGGATAAATGTATAACAACTGAGTAAGAGTGGAAGTGGCATCTTGAACAGGAAAGGTTTGTAAATATGCTGAAACAGTGTCCAGAATGAATATGAGAAATGTCTGGGAAGTATAGTTTCAAATGTGTATGTGTGGTGAAAATTGTGTTTGAGTTTAGGTTGGGGTCATTGTTTAATGTGAATCTTTGTTAGTGTTGAAGGAAGGGGGATGTATAAGTTACTAAAGTGTGAGGAGGAGTTAAGCTTTTCATTTGTTTAGAGGCTGGTGGTTGGTTTTGACATAGGAGTGGTTGTTTGCTGTTGCATAGAATTTGGTGCCAAGCATTTTGAGGTAAGCCTGTAATTGGAATAATTTTTCTATGATGGTGCTGGTGCTGGATTTTTGAGGTTATGCACCCTTTGATTGTTCGGAGTGCTTTCTAGTTCTATTATGCAGCTTTTGAAAGGGTGAATAACCAAGTAAGGGAAAAATAGGGTGGAGTGAATGTATTGTATATTTTCTTATACAATTTTTTTTTTTTCTAATTAAACACACTATCAGTAAAGCCTTTAAAAGGATTTCCTTGTATACACTGTAAAAATAAAAATTAAAAAATCTGGGTGGGTCTGGTGAATTTCAAAATTATCAATACAACTAATGTAGTCTTGGAGGGGTTGATAAGCATGCAATGCGAGACAAATTTCATAATGATAAACGGTATCCCTACTTTATAGTTATTTGCATCAAAATATGAAATAAAAAAGCAGCAGCACTGTACTTCACTACTTATGGAAACTATTGCCTTGGCCACCCCCTTGAGAGAGTTCCAGATGGGAACCGGCACGAGATGTAGATAGATAGAACATTTATTATGGCAAATGACAAAATGTTGATAGCATTTGATATATTACAGTATCAAGAGAATGGTTACCACTGCAAGGCCAGACCAATGGGCATATCTCAAAATATTTCTTCCAGTGTCATACTGTTTCAAACAGTGGTAAAATACTTTTTTTTTTTTAGTGTACACCTGAAGAATTTTTATTTTGAAAACTATATACTGCATACATACCTGGTGGTTTTATTCTCATACCTGACCACCTAAACACTAACTAATATATATATAATCATACTTTCTCAACAATTTCCATGTTAGCGAGGTAGTACCAGGAACAGAAATAGAAAGGATGCATTCCCTCATCCATTCTCTAGCTGCCAAGTGCAATGCATCAAAACCACAGCCCCCAATCTACAACTTCCTGTGGTTTCCATGGTTGCTTTATATTCCCTGGTTCAGTTCAATAAAATATGAATGTACATATATGTATGAGGTAAACCAAGTAAAGTCAGTGGGGCCTGGTTATGGATAGGGAGCTGTGGTTTCAGTGTATTACATGACAGCAAGAGAAGGATGTGAATGGTTGTCACCTTTCCACATCCATTCTTGGTGCAAACATGAGAAACTGCAATCGTAAGAAAAACCATATATGTTTACTTTACATTTATTATACTTGATCGTCGTTTCTCGCATCCGTGACGTAGCGCCAGGAAACAGACGAAGAAAGACCCATCCAATCAAATACACACATTTATACATACCTGCACAATACATATATACATACATACCAATATATGCATATATACATACATACACATGCATATACACATACACATATTCTTACTTGCTCGCCCCCATCCAATCCTGACGCCACCCCACCCCACAGGAAATAGCATTGCCACCCCCTGCGTCAGCGAGGGAGCGCCAGGAAACAGACGAAAAAGGCCACAATTGGTCACACTCAGTCTCTAGCTGTCATGTGTACTGCACCGAAACCACAGCTCCCTATCCACATCCAGGCCCCACAGAACTTTCCCAGATGTTTCACATGCCCTGGTTCAGTCCAATGACAGCATGTCAACCCCAGTATACCACATCGTTCCAATTCACGCTATTCCGTGCACGCCTTTCATCCTCTTGCATATTCAGGCCTCGATCGCTCAAAATCTTTTACACTTCATCCTTCCACCTCCAATATGGTCTCCTGCTTGTCATTGTTCCCTCCACCTCTGACACATATATCCTCTTTGTCAACCTTTCCTCGCTCATACTCTCCATATGTCCAATTTTATTTATATTTACCTCACGACTAATTTGTACGAAAAAGCCCTGGTGGTACCTAAGATTTTTCTAAAGGTTTCTGCAGCCTAAGGATGTCTTACTCCTAGTAACAGGGAAATGTTGACTCTTTTGGAGTGGGAAGCTCTTTGACAAAGATATTTCACTTGCATTGTAACCTTGTGCAGTTGGAGTCCAGTGACACCTATATTTACATAAAAGTTGGGTAATGTAGAGGCTTGGATTGGGAAGGAGCAATGTGGTGAAGGATAAGTGGATTGGATGTTTGAAGAATGTGTGGGAGGTACTTAGAGCATCGAAGGTATATGTATGTGGCATTTGTGGATCCGGAGAGGGCACATGGGGCTGTTACGGTCTGTGGTAGGGATGTGTGATGTCACCATGTTTGTTTAATTTCTTTAAGAATGTGGAAGTGAGGGAGGTAAATGAAAGGGTCTTGGAGTTAGGGGTGAGTATGCAGTCTGTAGGGAGTAAAGGGGCCTGGGAAGCGAGTCACTTGTTTGCTGATGACAGCACTGGTGGAAGATTCAAGTGAGACACTGCAGAAGATGGTGAACAAGTTTGGGAAAGTGTGTGAAAAGAGGAAGTTGAGAGTAAATGTGATAAAAGTAAGGTTACTTGGTTTAGCGGAACAGAAGTTTGAGTATGAATAAAGAAAATTGGGAGGAAGTAGTTTTCAATACCTGGGATTGACCATGGCAGCAAATGGAACCATGAAAGTGGAAGTGAGTACTAGGTGCATTGAAGAATGTGTGGTATGGCAAAAATGGGTGTATGTTCAAAGCTATATTAGTCCCAGTGGTTTGGATACGAGGCATGGACTACAGATAGGGATGTGTGGAGGGTGGATGTGTTGGAAATGAAATGTATGAGGGTAATACGTAGTATGTAGTAGTTTGATTAAGTAATACAAGGGTAAGAGAGAGGTATGGTAACAAGAAGACTGTGGATGAGACAGCGGAAGAGGATGACCCTAGAGAAGTTGACAAAGAGGATAATTGAGTCAGAAGCAGAGGAGAGAAGGGGGAGACCAAATTGGAGGTGAAAGGATGGAGTTAAAAAGATTCTGAGTGATTGGGGCCTGAATGTACAGTAAGGTGAAATCAATGCATGGGATAGAATGAATTGGAATGATGTGATATAAAAGTGGCAACATGCTGTCAATGGATTAAATCAGGGCATGCAAAGTGGGTGGGGGAAACCACTGAAACGTATGTGGTACCTGGTTGTGGATAGGGGGCTGTGGTGTTGGTGTACTGCACAAGACAGCTAGAGAATGGATCCGAGTGGATGTGGCCTTTCCTTTTCTGTTCCTGGCACCACCTCAAACACAGATAACAACAAACAAGTACGAAAAAAAATATGAGTGTATATGTGTCAGATATGGAGAGGACAGGCAGAAGACAAAACTGGATATGGAAGGATGCAGTGAAAAAGACAGAGACCAGGGCCTGAAAATGCAGGAGGGTGAAAGGTATGCACGAGACTGAGTGAACAGGAACAGAGGACAACTTGTTGTCAATGGACTGAACCAAAGTGTGTGAAGCAACTGGAGGAAACCATGGAAAGGTCTGTGGGGCCTAGTTGAGTCATTGTACTGAGGGCTCAACTAATCATACTCGTATAGTTCAGCTGTCATGATAAAGGGGTTGTCATCATACTCGTGGAGTCAATCCACATACAAATACAATGATGATTAACAACTCAATATCCCCTAAGGGAAAGAAATTTTTTTATTCATTTATTAGATACATTAAAATAAAGACAAGTTATGATCATATACTGATAGTTTAAGCAAATTTAAATAAACTGATTTTGATGTTAAGCTCCTTTACCATAATAAAACACTGAATGAAATCATGAGGTTTTGGCTAACTATTATACACTCATGTTATAACCTCAAAAATATCCTTTCTTATACCTATACACAGAAACATGTCTCATACTTCACACTTATCATGTTATAACCTCAAAAACATCCTTTCTTATACCTATGCACAGAAACATGTCTCATACTTCACACTTACTAACTTTAATAATGTAAATTTCAATGATAAAAAGTTTTCTTAAAAGTACTGTTAACAAATAAAAATATTTTATAAAGATATATTTTTCATTCAATGAGTCACATATCCTGAAAAAAATATTCTATATAGAAATTAAAAAATGTCACATACATAGAAATATAATTCATGCATTATGAAATTCTGAAGGACATTAATGGAATACAGGAATGTATGGTACCATCTTCTACTACAAACTGAAATGAAGAGCTGCAAGCTAATGTCAAAGATGCAACAGCATTACTGGAAAGCTTTGATTTTAGAAAATATCTGTATGCTGGCTTAACCATCAAACTTATAAAACAACTGTAATGTTATTTCCTATGTATCTATCTATATCTCTGATGCATATTCCCTTCAGGAACTCCCTAGAGGGAGTGGCCATGGCAAACGAGTCTACATAACTGGTGAACTCCAGCACAGCTTCTTGGCCTTTTAGTGCCTAACCCTAAGCAGGCCACTGGCAGAGGGCAACTCTAGCACAGTGTTTCCAGAGGCTCCTACCTAATGTTCCTACTGACTACTTCTACTTAATCTTACAATCTACTGCTTCTATCTAACTTTTTTCATCTTTCACACTTGATCGCCATTTCCTCCATCAACAAGGTAGCACCAGGAACTACTGAAGAAAGGCTGCATCCATTCTCTAGCTGTCATGTGTAATGCACCTAATGTTCCAAATGCTCATACCAAAATGTTCCTTCTACCTAACGCTTCTGTCTAATTTTCCTACCTACTACCTATATCTATTACCCCTACCATTTTACTGAAAGGCTGGGCTAGTGCATAGCGCTCACTGCAGGAAAATGTAGTGTTAGGAAGAATAAGTTGTGTGAAATATGGAATGTTGTAACAGTTTTTTTTAATCAAATGTCCTATACACTTGAGATTAGTAACAATTAATTCAAAATCAGCAGAACTGTCTCAATCATAAACTAAAGATTATTATCCAATATTAATACCTTTAAAATACTGGAACAAGTTCCCCGACAAACCTTTAGTATGCAGTTCACTGTAAGCAGCTTACCTGGAAAATTAACTTTTGAAGTAAAAAAATACAAAGGCACTGCAAGTCTGGGGTCAGAATGGAATATCAAAGCATAGGAAAATAGCAAATGACTGGCACCATATTTTCTGCTCTAGTCAATGCCTTACAGGTTCACTTTAGTACCTAGTCCTCAACCTAACTAGCTGTCCAGTTTTATTCTATGTAAACTTGATGAATACTGTAGAGGGATTATTGCTGCTGTACAGGGTCAATAACGATAACAGTTTCACTATTTACTACATTACAAAATCTGAATAATTCTGCAAATTTTTCATTTCTTTATCTAAAGTTTGATATTTCTCTTTTTTCATCACAGTGACCAAGCAGACTATGTTCATGAATTATCATTCAACATGTACAAAATGTATACAACATCATTTTATTCCTGACAAATTTCTAATTCAAAATGCCAGTCATCACATTTGTAGCACCTAAAAATCACATTCAATAATGTTTATCAAGGGCACTGATGACAACATGAGCATATCCTCTTTACTTGTTGTTAAGTAGCTTGACGAAGGAGGATGACCATGTTATGATTACTGAAGATTGTGTTTGAGGTTCAGGAATTCTTCCTTTCTTTTGAAATACTCATCAATTCTAGTTATACCATACCTGCCAAGAAAAGAAAAATGTATGCTTTGAAAACAAAAACCTTTTCTCCAAGGCCGAATCCCACAAGTGTGTGGTATATTCCTTAGGAATTTACAAACAAAAGCTACAGGTAGGTACCCTATTAGTATTGTATCTGGTTGTGTTAAATACCTATGTTAGAGCCTAGTGACATAAGAGATTTAGACCTACGGTTCAAGGAGGCACAGCCTTATTGTAGCATTTGCCATTTTATATCTGTCCTATAAGTCGACCCCGAGTATTGGAAACAAAAGATTAAGCTTCAAAAGTCAACTAATAAGCCATAGTTTACAGTAATCTTTTACTTCTATTCATGATGAATGATCCTACCTATTACTAACTGTAACTTGGATTCTCTGTAGGACCAAGGAATAAAATACCAAGAGCAATGGATTTAATATCATCTAATCTTAGTTCTAAATTTCTATATATTTAGTTCCTTGACAGTGTGGAATAACTATTTAACACTTACCCAAGATAATCAAAGTCTATGGAGGAGTAGTGTGCCTGTACCATTGCCCATGCACCCCAAAACAGGTGTGAGCAAAGTGCAAATTTGTTGACCCAGATATACCAAACTTCCACTTCATCATCTTTGACTTGTTCTGCCGGTATTCCTTGGTAATGTGAGAGATAATTCCGAAGCCAACGGTGCTGAAAATCTGCACTTGGGTATCGACCGTAGTCTACATCATCCACACCTAATGTGAGAAAATTCTTAGGTTTGTAGCTGACTATTCTATTGGTATAAGTCTGTTTCTTGATATATTCAAAAAATAATGATCTATCTACTGTTTGTAATGCTACAAGTAAAGAAGATAAAATCACAAATTACTTTCATTCATAAATAACTATGAATATAATTAAGTGTATATAGAAATGAATTAAGATGATATACTTGTTGAATATAAAAATAAACAAATATATTTGATAAAAAGATAATGGAGACAGCTGTCTAGGGGATGAAGGTGACTGAATCCTTTCATAGAAATGTGAAAGAGAAAAATACGATCAGAAGTGTAAAAATAGTTTACAAAAGTTGCAGAACTTTATAAACCTACCAGCAAATTCATTGAAGTGGTTGGCAATATCATATGGCTGATAATTAGTTCCTCCATACTCATAGTCTATGAAATTAACTTTTTGTGTTGTATCATTCCAAATAACATTACCCAAAAGGATGTCATTATGAGAAAAGACGACTGGGCAATTCAGACCAGTCACATATGACTCCATTTCATCTGTTTCCTGACTCATCAAGACTTTACTATATCCACATTCATCTATTCTGAAAAGAAAAAATTATGTTATAAAGATCAGATTGGTACATAATGAATGGTACATGAGACTAATGTATAGATAAAAAGGTGAATACTGATGGACACTGGTCATTCTAGCTTCTGAATTCTAATATGTTTATTTTTAACATTTTCATTGGTGTGTGTGTGTGTGTGAGAGAGAGAGAGAAAATGTATGATGAGATCTATCCAAAATGGCATGGTTAGCAAAAAGCATGCACTGCTCTGTCTGCATTACATAATTATCAATTCTTGGTTAAACTGGAACTGATTTCACCCACATGTTTCTGAAGTTGTTACATGCAAGTTTCTTATTTCTCCTGACAGTACAGTGAATAATAGATCTAGCTTCCTAGTTGGGCTGTCATATCTTTCTATCAGATTTATCTTTAGTACATTCCACGGTATTCTTGGAGACTTCTCCGTACCTTACCTATTGAAAGCCTTTCAGGTTTAACACATTATCTTTTGTACATTAATTTTCTTGTCATGTGTAAATTATCATATATCTTTCTCTTCTTTCTGGGTTAATAGTTGCAGTTCTTTCAGCCTTCTGTGATAGTCCATCTGTTCGATTCCCTCAATTCTGCTAGTGATGTGCTTTTGAATTCTCTGTCTATTTCCAATTCTTACACTGTTTACCATACATAAAGAGAGGGAGAGAGTGGGAGAAAGAGATGAGGGGGCACTGTGAACTTTTCATGTATCATATAAAACAGGCCATTCACTTTCAAAGACATACCCAACCGATTTCACCACACAAAATTAATTTGAGTTCTATTAAGCTTTAGATTAAAGGAAAACATGAACCTTCCAAGCAAGATCATACAGAACACAAACAACCCTGAAGATAAAATGGTTCAGTACTGCAGAATAAAATGCATACTGACCTTTTCTGCTTCTTGATGTCATCAAATTTGGTTGGCAGTAGGCTTAAAAAGTGACGTAATTTGGGAAACAGCATGGGATCCTTCTTGTCTCCCTCCTGTGTGAGAGAAAAGCACACACTCTGAGAAACATTCAACCATGCTCCCAATTCTTTGTGGTATGATTATGAAACAACAACAAAAACACAAACTTAGCCACGCCTATTTTAAGACAGTTAACTAAAAGCTGAAAACACTAATTCACAGGAGTCCCACCATAATACTGCCATCCTCCCCACACAATAACATTTCATAAAGTAAAATTTTGCATTTACCCCCTTAACATTGCAGTTTGGTTTCCTTTTCACCCTATGAATTTCACAGCTTTCAAGTTGTACGGAAAATCTGTTGAGCCTAAAAATTTCAAGGGTATTCGTTTAACAATGAAAAAAAAAAAATAATTTCACAAGTACAGCTGGTCCACTACAATAACTCTGATGAGGTGCAGATTTGTAGTTGTCTCAGCACAATGCAATAAAAGTGTGGGAGGAATGCATATTTATAAGCTTATTTCACCTACAATGAATGTAGTTGTCTTATACAATATAATAAACAATTTCTTGTTATAATTAGCATGATTTTCCAATATCTTTTTCATAACAGCAAAATTCTAAAAATCAGTAAGTTTACCAGCAGCACCAGTTGGATGTAGTGTTCGAAAGGTCAGACAGTTGCTAGCAACACTGCTTCCATTTGTGCTTGGAAACACCTTTCACTGCCTCATCTCAGTCAGCTTTCAGTGCTACAGGAGTCATGTTCATAAATTCACTCACCACACAATCCAACAACAGATCATCATCCTTATGTTAACTTACAAATGTCTTCAACATGATCCTCTAAGTCTAGCTAAAAGCTGTTCAATTTCCCTTCTGCAAAACTCATAAGAATGTGTTGTTATTGGCATGGCTGGAGGGTAAATAATTGTGGAGATAGCTTCACCCACACTACCACCTCGGGAACCAAGAAGACTTAGTGGGCTACTGTGAAACAGAAGTTTGAAACTCAAGGTGTAACCATACATCAAGGAGAGCCGTCCAGTTCGTGAAGATATAATGGCTTGCAAATGATTATGTAACAACATTTGGCACGGCAACACATTCTTCAAGAACGTAACCTTATCTTTTTACATAGGAAAGAGTTGTGTACAATTTGCACCTCTCTCAGCAATACATATTTTTCACTTTTCCTTAGATATGAACTTGGGTTTATGGATGTTGGAAGATAATGAAGTACTGGACAGTAAATATGGTTTTTGGGGAAGAACATGTACTACTAATGGATACAGATACATTATCGACCACAATTATGACATTCTGTGTTCTCAATAGAAACAAATAATTACCATCATATTTAATAAACCTGGATAAACTTGATGTATGTCACACCACTAAATACTCTAATCAAATCAAATAAGCAATCTTCTATCATTTCAAACACATGGATTATGTAAAATCTTTCCAAATATCAGGCACCACAACACATCTTACATGTCAGCTGAAAAGGCCCATTAGAAACGATACAATGCATTTGGTATTCTGCGGTGGGTCTCAATCTAAATCAAATAAGCAGTGGCTTTATTGTACTACAAAATGTAGAAGCAAATGTGATGTAGATACTGATGGATCCATTAAATGAGAAAATCAAGAAAGAAGCTACCAAAGGTTCTGTATTTTTATGACGTTTGTAAGCGTAGGCAATTGAAGGTAAATGCAAGTAAAGTAATGGTGTCTGAAAGGAGAATGAAAGAATAGATTTTGCAAAATGAAAGAGTAAAAGAAGAAAGTGTACTAAACAGTGTTACACATATGTAGGAGAAAAACAGGAAGAGGTGAGAGAATTTAAGTATTTTGAAGCTATCCTAAGTGAGCTTGGTGATATGGAAGAGGAGATAAGGGAGAGAACAGTACAGGGTAGAGGAGTCAATGGCTCCCTTAATAGGATAATGAAGGGTAGAGGTGTAAGTAAGAAAGAACTATGGGACAGCACAGTCCTACCAACCCTAACCTATGCAGCCAAAACATGGACATGAAAGGAGTCACAGAGGTCAAGAATCTAGGGTGTGAAAATGAGCTATTTGACAGGAGCATGTGGTATGACTAGATGGAATGAAGAAAGAAATGATGGAATGCATGGAAGATTTGGTGTGAAAGAGAATGCTGAGGAAATGAATAGTGTTGTGGTAGAGTGGGTGAAATGGAATATTTTGATGTGGTTCAGGCATGCAGAAAGAATGCAAGACAGGAAGTTTACAGTGTACAATAGTCCAATCAAAGGGGATGGCGTGAGAGGAATACCACTTGTGATATGAAAACATAGAAAGCAGGAGTACTGGAGAGAGAGAAATAGTGAAATAATGCATTGAATGGTGTATGTAAGGGTGGCATGAAAGGACAGGGATAAGTGGAGATTCTTTTGCTGTGGCCACCCACTTGATGGGAGATCCTGGAGGGAATGGGCATCAATGATATAGGTAGATAAATAAACAGAAAGAAGTGACTATGTGTTCTAGGGAAGGGGAGTGTCTAAGATACACAGACACAACAGCACAGGTAATCCATTAAACATGTGAATTACCATTTAATGGAAATATAGCAAGGATTTTTCATTGTAAAAGCGAATCACTGATGGAAAAAAAAAGATAAGAAGAAGTAAATATTTCTCCTTTTTTCAATGAGTTTCTCTCTTCCACAAATAATCCAATGCACTCATATACTGACGACTCAACACTGCATTCATCCACATCCTTCAATTATGCTCCCTCTTCTCGCACTCGATCTGCATCCCGCCTTGACACAACTTCCACAATAAACTCAGACTTGGACAGGATATCTCAGTGAGGTACACAAAATCAAGTTCAGTACAATGCCTCCAAGACCAATTTCTGCCTATCACTCTATCTAAAACTCCTCACAACTCTCGTATCTCCTTCAACAGTTCTGTAATTCCACTTCTTGACTCAATGAACACGCTTGGTATTACTGTAACATCCACTCTTTCTTGGAAACCCCACATCAAGGGAATAGTTAAGTCTGCCTCTAAGAAACTGGGTGTCCTCTTAAGATGTTGCAACTTTTTTTTTTCTGAACAGTTGTTCTGCTTATACAGGGATTGATTCGTCTCTGTTGGAGTACTGCTCTCACATTTGGGGTGGTTCTAGCTCTGTTTCCTTACTTGACAGAGTTGAGTCGAAAGCAGTCTGACTTATAAACTGTCCCAGGCTAACTTCCAAACTTGATCCCCTTGCCCTATGCCGCAATTTTGGTTCACTTTCCCTCTTCTATAAGTATTACTTTGGCTTCTGCTCACGAGAGCTGGCTGCTTGTGTGCCCCCCACCACTAGCTAGACCACACAATACTTGGCAAGCTGCTGCATCACATGATTATTGTGTAGCCATCAGCAACTCAAGGGTGTGCTGTTTTGATAACTACTTCTTTCCCTACACATCAAAGCTATGGTACTCTCTACCTTCTCATGTCTTTCCCAATAACTATAACCTGGCTCATTTCAAAAGACAGGTCTTTCACTTTCTCAAAAATTCATAAGTACTTTCCCTGTTTTTTCTTTTCCCATTTCTTAATTCTCTCTATATTTCAATAAGGGCCCAGCCTTGATGTGGACTTTTGTCCATGACTGTAGCCTTCAACATAAAAAAATAAATTCTATTTCTGATCACTCTGCTTCACCATTCATGGTACTACAGCCTTAATTAATGGTAGCGTCAGTGATGGCAGTACATTGGCTGTCAAGCTCTCCTTTACCAAAGTTGGAGTCTTTTCCAGCAGCTTCACATGTGTGTGGGTTACTGATATTCAGTACACAAACAGCACTCTCTCCATCTTAAACATAACACTTGACAACACGCATCTCACATGACTCTTTACTGGTGTTCCTAGCTCTAAATTTCCCTGCTGTAAGTACTACATGCTAGCCCCACCTATTGGCAAAATCTTGACAGAGGAAAAGAAAGTTCAAGAATGGAGCCCCGTATGTGTAGAATGACTCTACCCACATAAAACTAATAGGTATACACAATTTGCATGGGTAAAAAAGGCAAGCTGAGCTATCATCCTTCATTAGTTTTAAAAAGATGACTATCAAAAATCTTACAAATATAAATGTCACTTAAAATCAGCTTATCGTTAAAATTGCAAAATACATCATGTCAAACCTTACCTTAATCTTATGATAAACAGCCATTTCTCGTGAGACAGCTTTCCAAATAGGTTCTTCATTAACAAGGTCAGTAGAGAGGGGAACACCCTTAATAAATCCATAGCTCAATCCATTATTAAAGGTTGCATATAACTGTGGACCACACCCAGCCTTGTGTAAAACCTGAAAAATTGACAATGAAAAGTTGAGAGAAGAGGGGAAACTGCAAAAGTATGGTAAGACTAATGGTCCTGATGGCATCCAACCCCATGTACTGAAAGAGTGTGCCTCTGAACTTGCACCTGTGCTTGCTCGTCTGTTCCATTTGTGTTTAAGACCCAGAACTTTTCCTTCTTGGAAGGGTGACCGTTCTTACCCCTATAACTATCATCCTAATTATCCTATTGCTTTGACATCTACCATTTCCAAAGTCTTTGAATCCCTCTTCAACTTCCATATCCTTAAACACCTCGAAAATCACAGTCTTCTCTCTGATCACCAGTATGGCTTCCGTAAGGTGAGATCCACTG
>JAUUDW010449409.1:0-12574 GCA_032361385.1 Panulirus guttatus | reverse complement strand
AGAAGTTGGTGACTGCTTTTGGGAGAGTGTGTAACAGGAGAAAGTTGAGATTGAATGTGAATAAAAACAAGGTTATTAGGGTTTAGCAGGGGTGAAGGACAAGTTAGTTGGGATGTAAGTTTGAATGAAAAAAAGTGGACATGGCAGCAAATGGAACTATGGAAGTGGAAGTGTGTCATAGGGTGGGACAGGTGATGAAGGTTCTGGGAGGGCTGAAGAATGTGTGGATGGCAAAAAAAAATGGGTATGTTTGAAGGAATATTATATGGTTGTGAGGCATGCCAGTACATGGGGTTGTGTGGAGGAGGGTGGATGTGTTGGAAATGAAATGTTTAAGGACAATATGTGGTGTAAGGTGGTTTGATTGAGTAGATAAAGAAAGGGTAAGAGAGTTGTGTGGTGATAGAAAGATTGTGGTTGAAAGAGCAGAGGAGGATGGGTTGAAATGGCTTATACATATGGAGAGAATGAGTGGGGAAAGGTTGACAAAGAGGAGATATGTGTCAAGTGGAGGGAAGAAGGAGAACAAGGAGACCAAATTGGAGATGGAAGAATGGAGCAAAAAAGATATTGAACAATCAGGGCCTGAACTTTCAGGAGAGTGAAAGGTATGCACGGAATAGAGTGCATTGGAACAGTGTAGTATACTGGGGTCAACGTGCTGTCAATGAACTGAACTAGGGCATATGAAACTCCAGAGTAAACCATGAAAAGAACTGTGTGGCATGGATGTGGATAAGGAGCCATGATTTCGGTGCATTACTCATGACAGCTCGAGTATGGATGTAAGTGGATGTGGCCTTTCTTGGTCTATTTCCTTGTGCTACCTCGCTGATGCAGTGAGTGGCAATCAGGTGTGGGGGAGATGAAATTATTGTATGTTATAATTTGTTTCTTTTCTTTTTTGCATTTACGCTGTTTCAAGTGGAAAAGGGTGGCATCGGGAATGGTTGATGGTGAACATGTATGAATATGTACATGTATGTGTCATCTGATACTGTTTCTGTGATGAAACTATCATTTTTTGAATAAACCGATATACTTTGGTGAGGGAAGCTGTGTTTTTGGTGCATTAAACATGACATCTAGAGACTGAGTGTGAGCATATGTGGCCTTTTCGTCTGCTTCCTGGCGCAACCTCGCTGATGCAGGGGGGTTGCGATGGTATTTCCTGTGGGGTGGGGTGGCGTCAGGAGTGGATGGAGACGAGCAGGTATGAATATGTACATGTGTGTATGTGTATATGCATGTGTATGTATATGTATGTATATATGTATATGTTGGTGTGTATATGTATGTACTGTGCATATATGTGCATGTGGGGGAATGGGTCTTTCTTCGTCTGTTTCATGGCACTACCTTGCTGACATGGGAAACAGTGATGAGGTATGATGAAGAATAAATGAAAAAATGTGTGTGTGTGTGTGTGTGTGTGTGTGGAATGGCCCTGGTCAGGGCCTCAGTTTCCCATGCCGTCTCAGCTAACATTAAAAAAAAAGTTTCCTGTGAGGGCAAATAAGTAAAACTGAAGCCATCAAGATTCAAGAGTTGATAAAGAAAGAATGTAAGCTAACTGGTAAAAGTAAATTTACCACCAGCCAGGGGTGGCTTCATAATTTTATCACATATTGGTCTAAGAAAAGTGATTGTCAGGTGAGGCTGCAACAACTGATGTAAAGGCTACAGAGTATTCGAAACTGGAACATCATAAAATCATAAAGTAGAGAGGTTATATGCCAGATCAGGTATGGAACTGTGATGACATCAGCCTCTACTGGAAAAAGGCTGAGGCAAGGGCTCCCGGTTTTAAGGCTAAAAAGACCACATCACACACTGGTCAGAATAACTTATTACTTAGTGAATGTTATGGTACATTATATTCTTTTTATTTCTTAACACAGTTCTCTTCAGAATGTTCTTATTTAATGCATGAGCTAATAATTACTTACTTGTTCTGAGAGGATATAGGAAAAAAAATCTTACCTAGCTTATCCTAGAGTCTCCAAGAATTGTGGATGTACAAATAAGCAGACACCTACCTATCATTTTTTGTATGTATTGTATATTACTTTCACTGCTTTCATAATATTTTTAGTATTATTTGGCACATTATTTCCATTATCTACTTATCACTTTGATTATATTTCTTTGTTTTTACACCACAGCCACTAACCCTTGTTTATGCTGAAATGGATGTCATGATATAGCACAATATGATATTTCACAAACATTTTTGGTGCCTTGCTCATAATACATCCTGACCCTACTATATCACATACCTGAATCATAGTCTCTCGTGCCCAGCATTCCATCCAGAGCACAGTGCACTGTTTGTACAAAGCTGGATTACTCTCACACTGCACTGAAAACTCCTGGCTGCTTGAGTCCATGATAAGGGCAATATGTAGGTTTCTCATCACTCCTGAAAAGTTAGAATTTTACGTACATAGGTACATAGCATATATAGAGAAAAAACAGAAAACAAATAAAAGAGGAGACACTGGGCTTAACTGAGGTTACCAGCAAAGGGAAATGAGCACTATTATGCTTATCTAAATTAATAATAACCGAATGTAAATAAGCATCTAATCTCTTCTTAAAAGAGCCTACTGTCTTACTATTAATGATAATAGCAGACACCTTATTCCAATTTCAATTATCCTATTCATACATAAATATTTCCCAGTAGGTGGTACCAGACTCCATCTGCTTCTCATTACATTGTGAGCAAGATGCCACCTTTGGTGAGGCTGTATTGCTATCAGTTGATGAGAGTACAAACTTTTTAAGGAACTTGTTACACCAAGCAACACTTGGTTCTTTTTCTATCCTTTTTAAGGAACTTGTTACACCAAGCAACACTTGGTTCTTTTTCTGTCAACACAAACTCTATTTGCTACTGATGCCTCACATATAAATATCCTTGTTCCACACATCTTAACTGCTTCTGTAGACATGTATTTGCCAGTCCAATTACAATCCTCTTGTATTTCAAGAGAATTCAATGGATTTCAGTGAAGTCAGCGGATTTCACTGTTTAGGGAGACCCTACCAAAATAGTCTAAAGGCAACCATAAGTTAAACAAACATCTCCAGTCACTATCACCTAGAAACAACCATCAAGGAGACTCTTTCTACCCTTGTTAAGGTCTTAAAGAGGTATAAAGTTCTCTGAACTTGCAAAACTTTCCCTTCAACTATTTCATCCTCAATAAAGCAGTTTCATACTAGATGAAAAAAAAAATGAACTCTGGGTTAAAAAAGTGAGCTGGAGTAAACACAACAAATTTTATGAAATTACACAATATCCTGTGTAGAAGAAGCAATCTTATGTGTAACAGCATTTAAAATATCAAATCACACAAAGGAAGACCTCTCATGATGCAATCCACCTACAAATCATGCCACTGAGAATCATACTTCTCTGTATAACAGTTTCTCAGAAAACTAGAATTGAGATGACTAAAACCTCAGCTGAATAATATTCACTAATGTACAATGAATAATGTAGCTTCAAATGAAATGGGGTTGTTTCAAAAAGGAGATTCATAAAGATTCTTTGGATCTCTCTAATCAGTTTGGGTACTATAGTTCATTCATCTAGAAATGAATTATCAATACACCCTGATCTAAGCAATGGTCCAGTTTGTCTGAAACCACTGAAAGATGATACCATGAATTAGAATGGATAGAGATACCTCCATCATTTCCAACCAAACTGAGTACATTCTATCATGCTTGTAAGCATGTCTGGAACAGATAAACAAATCATAAATAGTGACTGTCTACTGTTGCAACCAAATCCATCTGAGGATCACAACCCATAAAAACAGGTTCAACAGAATGAATCTGAGCCCAGCAGCTATTATGTCCTCAACAGACTGATTTAGGACAGAGTTTCTACTATGGTATACTGGGATCCTTTTAGCAGGGTGCTACCAGAAACACACATTTTTACAAAGTGAAATATATAGCGTTTATGAGCACACATGTAGAGAAGCACAAAGAGCTAACAGAGAAGATCCAGAGAAGGGCAACAAAGATGGTTCCAGAACTAAGATAGCTTAGTTACAGGGAAAGGCTGAAGGCTTTAAATCTACTTCCATTGGAAGAGAGAAGAATGAGGGGTGACCTGATCACAACTTTTACGATTTTAAAAGAGATCAGTGATAAAGACAGAAGAACAGCTCTTCCAGAAATACAGGAATGGAGCAACCAGAGGGCATAACAAGAAATCAGGTAAGAAAATTGTTCAAAAGGATGCAAATAAATACTTTTATAGTATAGAGTCATGAATGAATGTACCATAATAAAACAGGACATGGTTAATGCAGACGCATACATAAATTTAAGAGATGGGTCCCCATGAGTGTAAAATTCCCTCCCAGAAAAGTGCAAATAGGTAACAGGTAATTACAGTCTGAGAACAAACCATCCTCTTCCTGTTGAATCATGACATCATTGATATGTACTTCAAAAACAGAAATATCTATGTGAATTCTTTTGTCTAATCTCCTTGTGGGTGATGTTAATCATCAAAAACATTTATATGTTAATATGACCCTAGACCAGAGAACAAAAAAGTTCTCCGGGTTCATCAAAATCATGTCTCTAAGGGATTCCCTTTATTTCAAAAGGGCATCAACAGACGTTTTTAGTGAAGCTACAGGTGTCTTCCACCTATAGAACCAGGATTATCAACTTACTTGAGGCAAAGTATGCATACTGTGAACCTCTGAAGCCTTCGTGAGCTGCTTGGTCTCGCAATGGCATAAGAAGAGGGTCTAATTCTTCAGGAGTATAAAGTCCAGGAACCTGATAAAAAAATCAGTCAAAAACAAATGTCACATTCAGTAATATCAGAGGTTTTGCTTTCACCAAACTTCAGTACAAATAAAAGTTATGAGAGGATATCAGTTAGTGGAGTATCATGCAAATGTCTTATAGTATTAAATTTCAACAGGATCACAGGGAAAAACTTGTTGTACATACACAATTGTAATGGGACACATGGTAATCATAACAGCTATAAACAGATTTCATATGAAATGGGTAAATATTTCATGAAAATAAAAAAAAAGTTAATTCCATTATAATACCTAACAGACAGTCCACCTAAAATATTCCACACAACAAATCAATTAGCAGTAATCTATCCAAAGTGCACCTTTAGAAACTCTTTCACTCTGCTTCATGATCTAGTATTTAACTCTTCTACGATAGGTATCACCTTCACTTCCCTCACAATTCCATACTGTTCTCGTCTTGCTGATGCCAACATACCACTGTACCCACTAAGTCTGTTTAACTTAAAAATATGCAATATGCTTAATCTGCTGTGTCATATATCTGCAGGATCTGGATAAATTAGACACTGGGCCAGCAAGTGCATTGCTTTTGATTACACACACACACACACTCTGGTGAACTATATTTTGATTCAAAAAAGGTTGGGCAAATTACTTACATGCACAGCATTTTGTCCTATTTCTTAATAAAACTTTTGTAATCAATTTCCTTTACTTTGTATGACATTCATTGGTTGGAATCTATCTGGCATCCCCTTGTATGTGAGGAACAAGGTTGATTTTGGAAAAGAAAAGGACTTTCAGCCCAGATTTCTGCTCTTAATTAGGTACAGAAACCTTTAGAGAGACAGAAAAAATTTCAGGCAGCTTTCATGAATATGAGGAGATATGATAACAGAAAAGAATTTCAGAAGTTTGACTTCCTATAGTATGCATGGAAAACTAACATATGTTGTTTGGAGTTTTCAAACTGGTAGTAAGGCCTGTTTCAAGAGTAAATAGTGATGTAAGGGAGACAGGTGATTCACATATGGAACTGAAGCAGGGCTGTATGAAGCTAAATTGTCAGGGATACCAGTTAAATAAGTGACTGGGGAAACTTACAACAGTTGTATGATAATGATACTGTTTTCTGAATCAGAGGAGTAATTAGGTAAGTTGCCCCATCCACAGGAATATCAAGCAATCATAATGGAGTTACACAAACCTGATTCTCACCGACATTTATTAATGCCACTAATAAACCTCCTAAAATCGGTAATTCCGTTGCAAAATCTCCTTTTAAGCATATTCTGGTGAGTAATAACTTCCTACAGCCCTTTTTTTATCAATTTTCGTGCCTTACCAAATCAATAAATGCTGCATTCTGTTTTTCCTTTTTCTTTCTCAACCACTTGCTTCACTGCTGATATATACTCCACACAACCTCCCCTTCCCAGAATCCATTTATTTCTACACTGGTATAGAATTCACTAACCCTTCTAACACAATCAATCACATCTCCATCACATAGTTTATAAATATACGAAGACAACTTATTCACCAGTAATTCTAAAAAAAAAAATTCCTTTCTATTAAATCAAGCATCAGCATTTATAAGAGAAGACTTGTAAGAAGTAAACGATTATCTTACCTCCCCAGCCATAAGGAGACAGTTGATCATTTCCAAAAAGGCTGAGGTAACAAGGTGATGATCCTCTAATAGCAGAAGAACTTGCTCCCCTTCAACACCAGCACTCTGCATCACCTGATTTACAAATCTTATTAATCTAAAATGATAGGGATATAGGTAGACATTCACAGACAACCAAGCAAATTTGTGCTAGACTATTTAATTTCAAGCATCTTTCTTATTAACTATGTACATAAAATAATTTTTCCTTGAAAATGTAGTAAGTAAAACAGGCAGAATCTTCCTCACACAATTTATTGCTGACCATCTTTACATTTTCAAGAACTGAAAACCCACTACCATGCAAGTTGTCTGCAGAAGAATTCTTCTCTTGATCTGACTGCAATGTAAGTGAAGCAGTTGCAATATGCTTAAACTACACAAGTCTGCACAAAGAATGAATTTTTATCTAAGGAAGTATGCTCAATGTAGAAATGCAGGTGGGGAGAATAAGAAGAAACAAAATGGCAAATGTGAGGTGCTATGATAACAGAATTCATTATCTACATACCTGTTTTAAATCATTTTTGAAATTCTTAATGTCATATCCTAGACTCACTGCTGGTGATACGATTCTAATTCCATGTAAGTTGGCAATAACCGAAACCGCAGATCGGCGACCAACACCTGATCTGCCAGCCATGAGTAACGAGCCCCCAGGACATGTTAAGACACGATCAACACGTGCCAAGGCTTCTAACACCTAAAAAAAATAATTTCATAATCATGATTTCTTGAGAGAATCATAACAGGTAGAACTGAACATTTATTTTTTTCATACATATTCGCCATTTCCCACGTTAGCGAGGTAGCATTAAGAACAGTGGACTGAGCTTTAGAGGGAAAATCCTCACTTGGCCCCCTTCTCTGTTCCTTCTTGTGGAAAAGTAAGGAACAGGAGAGGAGGATTACCAGCCCCACGCTACCTAGAACTGAACATAGTGAAATAAATTCATACTACTTTCTACAATAGGATCTAGACATAATCAAGATGACACAAATTAAGGGTTATTTTGTCTGTCAATAGATTTGAGAGAATAAAGTACTGAAATTAGTACATAAAAGTGGTGAATCTACTAAATGTAGGAAAACAAAGATGATGATCACAGTAAAAAACTTCATAAACTTCTTAAACTTATCACATGGAATAATAATAAGTTTTTAGTCAGGTTTATTCACGCTTATTAAAATGCAAACATGTTTCAATTTACATGAAACTCTTATAACTTTCTTGGGTTATGTTAATGACAGAATCCTGATGGGTGTACAGTCATAATATAAATCTTATTTCAGTCATATTAAATCTTACTTCATTGAAGATAAGCAAATCTAGCTCTTGTTTCTCTCTGCTGAACTGCATCACTGCCCGTTCCACCACCTCAACCCAGTCCTCCATGCTCATGTGGCCAAGCTTATAGCCATGGAGAGGAAGGGGTGCTCCAGGAGCCACCTGAATTCAAAAATCATAATCAAAACATATGGTCAATCACAATAAGTCTTCTGAAAAATAGCAACTTCTCCCCTGGAGGTTGACTTCACTATTTGCCTGTTTTTGCCCATATAGTTTATATTACAAAAAAATTTTACAAAGGAAAACTCATTTAAGAACCCTAGCACTGCCTAAGCCAGGAAAGGATGGAATGGATTCATTTACATTGCCAAGTGTGTGTGTGTGTGTGTGTGTGTGTGTGTGTGTGTGTGTGTGCATGTGTGTGAGTGTGTTTTTGTTTGCATATGTAAATTAGATCTCACAGGAGCCATTGTATGCACGGAACACTTTTTTGTAGACTTTTCAATATATTGTTTGTCACTTTTGTAAATTAGTTTCTTTAGTCTTCTTGCCTTACATGTTCAAGCTTTCAGATTTCATATCATTTTCGCTTTCTATATCCGTCTTTCTTTATAGATTATCTCAAGATCTTCCTTCCCTTGCTACTGTTATCCCATCCTTACATTTCCATTTACTTCTTTCGTGTCTCGTTCCAGCCTGCTTCCTCCCTCACTGACTACACAAGGACTAACATCATTCTGGTATGTCCAGGACACTTGACACTCAAGGGTCGTCGTGCAAGAAATATGATGATATTTGTTACGTTTTTCCTGGGGTCAAGTCCATAGAGATAGTACTCAGGACGCTCCAGCAACGTGCATTTCACATGGTTGTCAGGGAAGTTCTGTGTTTGGCTGTGCAATTACTTTACCTCTGGGATTGCTGCAGATTTGGGGAATTTATTGTTCGAGTTTGATGCTTTGTATCGTAAATCTACTTAATCCACCCTAATGATTAGCCGATTTTGAATACGGTCACGAAATTCGCTCTGCAGTGCAGAACGGGGTAATAAGCAACATAAACATTTGGATAATTTATCATTAAGAACTTTCGATTACTCAACTTCTGCATGTTTAATTTTCATCGTCAGCCGTTAATAAGGCTATTTCAAGTCATTCATAATCTTGCTGGAGCAGACTCAACGAACCAGACCACTATAAGTAACACTCAGTAAAGATGAGTTAGCATCTGGCAGCCGACATCTTTCCCTAACTGTACTGTTCAAAAGCTGTCTTTGCTGGAATACTGCATAAACTGTCCTCAAGACGTCCGTCGATACCATTGGTCTCGTATTTCAAAGCGTTTTTCAGACCTATATTCTGCTCCGTATAGAAAGACAGATGGAACCGCAGCCAAGTATGTGAAGATATATTGAACTACTGATGTTGTTAGTGTTGTACGGGAGCAATTGTAGTATGACAAGGGGCTTAGGCTTATATCCTCTACGGAAGAATTTTATCCTCCACGTTGCTGAAAGAAATGAAATCTTCGCGTAACTTACCTTTTGTCTTAGACTGTTTCTGGATTTCACAAATACCTTCAGCCTCGATCGTTTTTCTAAACTAATGCGATTAAGTAAGGTGCAAACGTAATACGGTAACCTACAAATATTAGTAATTAATGATGTCGTTGCATTAGCAGTTTCAGGTAGTAGTAAGGTGGCTTCAGCACAAAGTGATCAGCGACATTCCTGATAAGATGACATAAGGTAAGGCTGCTTCGTCACACACCATTAACAGCAAAAGTATTAGTGACATGCTTAGGTCTAACGCAGGTCTCGTCCTATCGGTACAATACAGCGAGATGTTACGTACCTTAGTCACCAGTGAGGACTGCAAATGATGGTTATGGGAGTAATTGCCAGCTGTTGTGGTCGGTGTGTAATGTAGGTCATGTCATCTAAATTACTCGTGAGTTCAGTTAGCCGTATTGAGTAGACATATGCATAATGCTTGAACGTCCTGGCATTAATCTTGCTTGAGGTAATTGCTGGGATCTCACGGCATCGTACCTTCTCTCAGGTGATAAGTGGAGAGAATGTATAAGGGACAGATATCTGTAGTGTTTGGATGATTATGGAAGTACTGGCTGGACCAGCATAGCCTTCCCTTGTATGATGCCATCCACGGAGCATTACAAACACTCATTATTCCACCAGTACCACTACCGTAACACAAGTGCTTACATGGCTTTCATAGTGCCGTCAAGTGATATCATGACGTTCACAACGCCACCAGCTGTTCATGGTGCTCAAATATCGCTGTACGTATTCGTATCATCACACTACTTCCAGCGACTTAAAGAAGATACACTTAAATCAATGAAGTATTTACACGTATGGTATCAACGGGACCGCTAATGACGAGCGTTTTCAACCCCTATTGAGGCTCATGGTGTTTATTTCCGTACCTACGGTTTATATGTCATTCAACACCTCATGTGGTTCAGAGCGCTTATAGCACTATCTGTGTCGCCCAACCAGCATCGTGTGGCTTTACACTAGTGCTCACCACAGCAAATGCAGGTAACATAAACTTGGAAGATTCCAACACACTTATGGCCTTAGGTTCATAGCATCATAGGACGGGAGGAGTTCTTAAGGCTGAGCATGTCTTTGATGCCAACAAGGTAAAAATTTCAGGCAGTAGCACACTGGACCCTCTCAAGATGCACACCTTTTCAGCAGATTTAGGTATAATTCTCATTTTTTTTTATCAACATTTGCCGTAAGTTTATATCTCTTTCCTTTGAACATTTTGCAACTAGTACTCTCCGGAATCTTACTTCCCTGAGAAACCCAGTTATTGATGTTGACGTTAAAAACCGTTCAAATATCCAATTATGATCCTCACTCGTGATTCCACTTGGACGGAGGATGTGTGTTGGGATTATTCCTACACAAACGCGCCAACTGCCTCCCTCATGGACCTTCAATAAGTAAAGTTTGATGCGGTAGATCCCTCCCAAATGTCACTATTTTCTTTGTTTCGTCACTTGCCTTCCCAACTAAACAAACTTCAGAATATTCTCCGTGTCTTGATTCTTGTTGGAATGTCAGGAAATGTTTTTATCATCTCACACGGGTGACAGCGAAGGCAGAGGGACTTATTTCCTCGCACTTTTCATTCTCAGTGATCAGGAGCAGATTATCAACCATCCTGCTCATATTCAAGACTTTATGACCACTCTCCAAACATGCTGGATTTGATGTTTGCCTCTTTTTCTTTGCGTTATAGCCACACAATCTCTCCCCATATTGGTTGCTCTAACCTCACTCTTGAATGAAATCTTTGCTCAATGCTCATTCAATTTTCCCTTACAAGCGATGGGTATGTTACTAACAGCGGTGAGTAAAAAAGATTACAAAATCTTATTCTGTTTTACTTTTCCTTCAGAAAGTTAATGTCCAAGCATGGGTCATACTTCGGTCACTGCTGAGCGTTGGCAAAGTCTCTTGCTCCAGAAATGGAATAGAATCGAGTTCTTTTTTGTTTGTGTTTCTCTCTTACTTCCAGTTGGATAACTCTCATTCCCTACACTTTCGATGCACCTTTTAGCAAATCTTTCCCTTTCCCAAGAATTGTTTGTCGTGATGTCCTCCCTCGTGTTTTGAGAGAGTGCCTTTTCAACTTGTTTTCGTGCCATCTTGTCAGTTTTGCTTAAACAAATACTTATAACTTTTCCTTCTTAGAAACATACTTTCGCACAGTCTGTACCAAAGATGCTGACCATCTTTTCGTTTCCAACAATCGTTGTATTGCTTTGACTTCTTCCATTCCCACCCTTTTAGTTGCTCCTCACGTAGCTTTCTTTTCAACATTTTGAATTTCAATCTTTCCTTTCGGCATAAGTAATGATATCTTTAAGGCAAGATCTAAAGAAAATATACTCTCCTTGAATACTAATGTCTAGCCATTCTCCCTGAGTAACTTTGGGAAACGTATGTTTTAACCTTAAGTTCTCGAAACATTTGACGGGATGTAGTATTGAGGGCTGATCCCACGCACCTCATTTTTTTTCTATCTCTCTTCCTTCACTCTCCTCTCTCATGACCAATTAGCTCTACGGTCGAACCGCTTCAGTAGTCGTCGATGGACTAATTTCTCTTTATTTCCCAATCAGTAGCGGTTTCCTGAAGTTTCAGTCGCATCTCCTAGACTCTCCAACTTTTTCATCAACGATTTCCTTTCATAAATAAAATACCCTGTGAACTTATACTCTGACGACTCAACATCGTATTAATCCACTTCTTTCAAACGCTTCTACCTTCTCTGGTTCGATATATATATCTCATCATGATATTCTGAAAGGATTTCCCAATAGGAGAGACGTATTTAGTAAGGTTTGCCGTATCCGCAGAAAACCTTGTCGACCACAAAAATAAAGAAAAACTTGCCCCATATTTGCATTTTTTCATGTCTGCTTTGGCCTTGATAACCATCTGCAGACGTCTGAGCATGGGACTGTAAAGGTTCTTGAAGTATTTTATGTCCATGTTTTGGGTCCATAGGGTCTTGATCTAGATAAGGCGAGGCACTGATTAGGTGTTGCAGGAAGCAAGCTGGAATTTCATTTGGTTCCAACAGTTGTCGATTGAAGTAAGGTCTGGGTAGTTCCCATGACACTTCAGCAGTTGAATGAATTTATACCATGACCAATCAAACCTTTCTAGCCTCATGGCAAGAGGAACTATCTTGCATAATGTGGTCACGCCCGTGAACCTCATAAGATGGAAGCAGATGGTCCTCTGACGCCTTAATGTAT
>JAUUDW010449298.1:0-11424 GCA_032361385.1 Panulirus guttatus | reverse complement strand
CACAGTTCAAAATTATTTAACATCAAGTTCTTTTTAAGTTGGCACCAGTGAATTATGTTCACTGCCAGTTTAGATTCCTTTTGTGTAAAACAGTAAGTGTAAAATCCAGTAGTCTGAGGTGACAAGGGAATTATGCAGAAGAAAAGTTAGAGAGCGATGAGGTATGTGGACCTCACCTGATCCACATTATTTTGTGGATTGCATGGCAAATCATCATAGTTAGAAGGATGCAAGTTAGTTTCTCATGTTTGGCCAGAATGGATTTTGATGAGGTTAGACAGATCCACAGATTATTAACATTAATATCAGTTCTTTCTGGCGAACAAGAATCAACCACATCAACTGCCAAGATGATTTTATTTTGAGTAGAATAGATCGCCTTGTTATAGTGACTATAAAGTGTGAACTCCCCAAAATCTTTTTGTTGACTCATACTGTACTTTACACACATTGGATGATATCTGAGTTATTACAAGATATAAGAAAAAAGCTTTATAATTGAGGGCATTAACACCAACTAATTAATATGTCGTAGATTTTAAGTAAAATTGAATTCTAATTTGGTACATATAAACTTTGTGCATTTACTTTCAGGCTGTGGATGTGGAGAATAAAGTAAGAATTTGTCAGCGATCATATAAGATACTGACTGAAATAATTAGATTCAACGCCAGTGATATCATCTTTGATCCCAACATCTTGACAATTGCCACTGGAATAGAGGAACATAACACTTATGGAATTAACTTTATTGAAGCTACAAAAATGATCAAGGTAAGCTCAGAGAGGTCCTTCATAACTTTTCCAAGTATTTCTTGACCTCTGTTATAAATTAGAAAAATATAAGATTTTTCTTTTTGTCACCAGAAATTGAATGAGATGTGCATATTAATTCCATACTTTCTGAAGCTGAATGAACTATCAAATCACGTAGAATTTATTAACATTTCAAGAGTAAGGACATGTGGAGTATTTTGGTTACCTGGGAGTAGATATGGTAGTGAATGGGACTATGGGAGCTGAAATGAGCCTTAGGTTGGGTGGTGGGGCAAAAGTCCGGTACAATAAGGAATGTGTGGTAAGAGGGGTTATTGTCCGTAGGGACAAAGATGGATATTTTTGACAGTATAGTAGTCCCATCACTGCTGTATGAATGCAATGCATGGGCCTTAGACAAACATGTAAAGGATAGGGTGAATGTGTTAGAAATGAAATGTTTAAGGGCATTATGTGGTGGGAGGAGGCTTGATTAGATAAGAAATGACAGGGTACAAGAGTGGTGTGGTAGCAAGAGGGGTATGTATGGGAGAGTTGAAGAGGGTGTGCTGAGATGGTTTGGACATGAGGAGGGGACGAATGAGGAAAGGATGACTAAAAGGTATGCATTTTAGATGTGGAATGACCAAAAAAAAGGGAAAACCAATGAGGAGGTGGAAGGATGGAGTGAAAGATGCTTTGAAGCGTTGGGGCCTGAACATGCAGGGGGATGTGAGACATGCAAGGGATGGAGTGTTACGTGGTTTACAGGGGATGACATGCAGCCATTGGGCTTAGTTGTGGATGGTGGTCATGGTTTTGGTGCATTATACATGGCAGCTAAACAGTGGAATTAAGCAAATGAAGCCTTTCTTCATCAGTTCCTTTGCTGCCTTACTAATGAAACGGATGGAAAATAGTATAACAAAAAAATTCTTTCACATGTGATTTTGCTCTTTCTTGTGTGAGCAAGGTAGTGTCTGGAACAGATGACCAAACCTTAGAGGAAAAATCATCACTTGTCTCCTTATTCTGTTCTTTCTTATGGAAAATAACACAGAAGGATTTCCATGTCCATGTTCCTACTCCTCTTGTCACTTTCTGTGCCACTTAGGAGATACATGGACAGTATTCTTTCAACCCTGCTCCCTGGGTTGTAGATATATATAGATATACACTTACTTGCTGCCCATGAGTCCCTTCCACCTCTTTGAGGATAAAGGAGAAACAAAACTGCCAATAAATCTCCTACATGTCATAGAAGGCAATTAAGAGGGGTGCAAGTTGGATTCATACTGGAAATCCTCCCTCACTGCATTGCTTTCCAAAAGATGGAACAGAGGAAGGAACTAAACTAGGATCATTTCTGCTTAGGATCATTCATCTGTTCATGAACTACCTAATTTGTAGAGTACTGAATTTTTCTCATTATCATAGTGTTTATGATTTCTTATAATTTCTTGCTTTTTCCATAGGCCACCTGTCCTGAAGCACGAGTTAGTGGAGGAGTGAGCAACTTCTCCTTCTCCTTTCGTGGAAAGGAAGTAATTCGTGAAGCAATGCATTCTGTCTTCCTCTATCATGCAATTAAAGCCGGCATGGATATGGGCATTGTCAATGCAGGATGCTTACCTGTTTATGATGACATAAATCAAGAGCTTTTGCTCCTTTGTGAATCACTCTTGTGGAACACTGACTCAGAGGGTACTGAAAAGTTACTGCTTTATGCTGAACATAGTTCAACACAAGTGAAAGTTGGTACTGCTGTAGATGATTGGCGAACTAAGGATGTAGAAGAAAGACTGAAATATTCTTTAGTGAAAGGTATTGATAAATTTGTTGAACTGGACACAGAAGAGGCTCGTTCAAATGAAGAAATGTATCCAAGACCATTAAATGTTATTGAAGGACCCCTTATGAATGGAATGAGCATTGTTGGAGAGCTATTTGGAGCTGGAAAAATGTTTTTGCCTCAAGTGATTAAGAGTGCAAGGGTAATGAAAAAGGCTGTAGCATATCTCATTCCTTTCATGGAAGCAGAACGTGCTGCAAGGATGAACCAACAAGGGAATACTGTATCAGACAGAGAAAGATATAATGGTACAATTGTCTTAGCAACTGTTAAAGGTGATGTTCATGATATTGGTAAAAATATTGTGGCAGTAGTGCTTGGTTGCAACAACTACAAAGTCATAGACCTAGGAGTGATGTGTCCGTGTGAAAGAATATTGCAGTGTGCTATTGCAGAGCAGGCTGATATTATTGGTCTATCTGGACTTATCACTCCGTCACTAGATGAGATGATTTTTGTTGCAAGGGAAATGGAACGACTAGGCTTACAGGTAAGTCCATTAAGTTAATAAATTCAGTTATAAGTTGAAGTCTTCTAATATTAGGAAAGAAGTAACGATGCTATGTTAGATACTTGTGATTCATTTGAAATAAGACACATCCCTTCATGGTGTTATTAACTGGATTGGAAATGTGAGCCTAGCCCTTCAGGGAATGCTCTGTTTGATAAAAAAATACATACAGACCCCAAAGATTTAGCTAAAGTAACCAACACCCATTCATAAAGCAGACCCCACTTTTAGTTAGTCAGAGGTTATCACCCTAAGTTCACGGTATTGGTGCTAACCTCGTAATTGTGTTCCAGTTAACAGACCAAGCAGTTAACACGTTAAGATTTTCACTTTTCAAGCAGACTTGTCATGTAAAAGTGCCATGCATCTAATTGACCCTTTAAGCTGGCTGTAGTCTTATTAAGATTTGAATTTACATGTTAAGTATACAAATGGAATGAATTAGAGGCTTAGACTACCAAGCCATATGCATCACCCCCAAAAAACATAAGAATAATGATAATGATGAATGTCAATCCTGGTTATTACACCTTTACTTCTGCCATTTCCTTAATCAAAGAGGACTCCTCTTGGTTTTATTACTCTTAAAGAAATCCAGAATGACTTGAATATGATTCTTTTCCCTTGAGCAGCATTAAGAATCATGTCACAGGGTACATGAATGAGATGATTTAGATTGTATAATCATACAAGCTGCTGGAGGAACAGATTTTCCAGTCCGATGCATCTTTGCATTTTTTAGTCTTTTAAACATTCTCTTCTAATTTTTATTTTATGCTTGAAAGATTCGTATGAATATGAATTAATGGGAATCTAGTAATTAGTCTATGGCCTTAAGCGTTATTCATACATAAATGATGTATAAGAAAAGGTGCTAAGATCATTATGCCATCCAAATTTCCAAAATGGAAAACCTGTCTCACCAGCTGGCCTTTAGCACCCTTTTACTGTTTGTGTTCACATGAGGGCTGTTGGTTTATTGTATGTTAACCTTCGAGGCTGATAGAATATGGTAAGGGGAAGGAAAAAGTTTAGGTTCCCGCATTTATTTGAATTGCCTGGCACTTTGATTGCTTCCAGCTATACCAGTAGAAAGGATCCTTGCATCCCAGTCCATGGTCCTTTTGAAGTAGTTTTAGAAGGTCCCACCAACCCATCTAAAGGAAAAAGCTTCTTCTATGCCAAAATTTATTTCAGACTGTGTGCAGCACTAACAAGAGTTTTTTGTCACTCCTTTTTGTAGTTAGTAAATGCAGTACATGCTCTGGAAGTTTTAAAATGATTGCCTTAGGTAGGCTTCAGGTTTGAAAGTCAGTTTACCCACCATCAGAAATGTAAGTATAAAGAAAAAAAAAAGCAATACTTTACTAGTGATTTGTCTTGGAGATCAGAGGTTGTCTGAACATCAGAAGTAATGTGGTTCATTTTGCAGAGTATTATTTCACTTAAAAAACATTCAAAGTACTTTTTCCTTGAGAAATTAGTTCTGACAGTATTCTCCAAAGTAGTTCAGCCTTTAATGCATCTTGACATATGATGGCATAACTAATATAAATTCTTGTTATAGGTTCCATTACTCATTGGTGGAGCTACAACTTCCAGAACCCATACAGCAGTCAAGATTGCACCCAAGTATCAGCATCCAGTTGTACATGTTGTAGATGCCTCAAAGAGTGTGGTTGTTGTAAGTGTTTCTAAATATTTTGATTCTATCTATCCAAATATCTCTGTATGTCTGTCTACTTAACTATGTATCATCATTATTTTTATTTTCATTAGCATAGGCCAGATTAAGTGCATGTAGGAATGTAGTGATCAGTTACTGCAGAACACAGACCCCAGGCCTCAACTCCAGAGGTTGGCAGGAGGTAGGGATACACAGTGACGAAGTAGAATTTATAACACATTTTTTTTTTCCACCCAACATTAATATCAATTTGGGAAGTAGGTTGGCACAAAAATATTCTTGTGAAGATACTTTGGTTACCACACATCTTATATTAGTAGTACTTGTGACATTACACAAGGGAATAGGTTTATGCTAGTCAGCTTTAATATCACATGATTAAATCTTTCATACTCTGCAAGTGCTGTATGAGATGACAAGAGTAAAATGTGAAAAGGTATTGTGCCTTAAGCTTCTCCTTGAAACATATCAAATGAAATAATCTCTATGAATATGAAAAAACTGATTTTGGAGGAAAAAAGCTTGACTGAAAAAAATATATACATGAGAAGCAATTCTAGTTCTAAGGATGTTCAGGATTTGCATTCCCATTATGATTTGACCAAAAACTTAATTTTCTCTCGATTGATTGCAAATGTAAACCCTGTATTGGTGTTCTCTTCAAAGATTGGACAGTAAAACACAGTGATTCCCAAGAGCCCTCTGAACCTAGACACAGAAAACCTGAAAGATTTTAAACCAGATAATGGTAAAACCGTGTACTGTTTGTGGAATAAATGGAATTTGGTTGGAGTTAACTGCTTATAAAGCAGGACAATGTTTCTTTTGAACGGGAGATTCAGGTTATCTTGGGCCATGACCAAGAGGTTCCTGGTGGCTCATTCTTTAAGCAAGATTAACCCATCTATAAGGTAGTTTGTGTTCCCTGTTAATTTTTGTTTAGTGTGCTGTTTTCAGAGACATACATCTTCGGTTATTACGTTGTCAAGAACTGAAAGAATTCTCATACTTCAGGGCCGATTACTTTTGTTTTAGATGTGATTGAAGCTAATAGAGCAAATTCAGGAAAGGAATCATTGTACGTGTTATTGAACAAAATTCTTTTGTAGTAATGTCATTTGTTAGCTTGTTGGTTTTACATTTTATTAGGTTATAAGACTGAGATTATTATTATTACTTATGATTTAAATTTTTTCCTCTTCATAGTGCTCATCCCTTCTAGACAACAATTCATATGATGACTTCATTGATGAGCTAAATGAAGATTATGAAATGATAAGAGAGGAACATTATGAAAACCTACGGGAAAAGAATTATGTCAGCCTTGGAGAAGCCCGAAAAAGGAGATTTAAAATAGACTGGAAAAACGCCCCAAAACCTGGTTGGTATTGTCCTTTGTTTTCATGGAAGTGTTTGCTTAAGAAATAATCTAGTGGTAGATCTTTTCTCACATTTGATGTCAGGTGCAACACTAGTGTTCTGTAATGATAGTGTCAAAATGTTTAAGCTATTGAAACCCTGATGGTAATGCATCAGCAGATGAGCGTGAAAGGGAGATAATAGTTACTAAAGATAAGGAAATTATTTGGCTGAAAATGTTACTACATACTTTAGAAAACAAAACAGTAAAACAGAAAAAAATGTGTAATTTACTGTTAGAAAAAATGGAAAATATTTGCAAAATGAATGTGGATATTGTAACACTATATATCATAAATAGAATAATTAACCTTGTGATTAGATGTGTTGGCTGTTGGCAAGGAATGCAAGAATACATGAAATTAGACGGCTTTAACAAATAAGTTGATTTGTATGGCTGTAAAGGAAATTCAATAGTGTGTGGATTGAACAGGAAAAAAAATCACAATGGGAGATGATGATGATGGGCAATATAATATTTCTGAAGTAGCTGCCATGGAATAGATAAAAGGATGATTAAATCATGGCCATCTTAGATGAAATGTTGGATGATAAGCATGAGAAAAAAGAATGCAGGAAAAATTTGCTTTAGCTTCTCAGGTGATTGTAGAACCTACCCTTAAAGGTGGAAATAATATAAAATAGGGAAAGAGAATAGATGGTAGAGAATTCCACAGTTTTACTGTATGAAAAGGGCAGGAGGTATCACAATGGTTAATCCTAGTGTGGCTGGTTTCCCAGCAGGAGCTATAGTTAGCAGCAGCCAGACATTTGCCTCAGGTACAGGTTGCAGGGACTGGGACACATGCAGACAGCTCATCAAAGCAGTGACTGAAATGATAATGTTAATGATATGGTTGATATCAAAGTGAAATAGAGTGAGACTGGTTGAAAGAGCAATTGAAAAGAAAGAACTGAGTAAATAATGAATAAAGACTTACAAAGAATAAAGAGAATAAGGGATACAAGTAGTAGGAAGTATATTACATCAGACATTCAGAAGCATGAGTCAGATTTAGAAAGATGAATAGTGAAAAATTGCATTTTTGCGCTATTGAATGTAAAGAGGTTCCAGCCTCTCCATTGTTAGATGCTGCACACAACTGAATCATCCTGAAAGTAAGAGCATATATGAGAACAAGGATGGGGAAGATGTTAAGAGGAAGGAAGTAGAGTGGAATCATCATAATAAGAATGAATATAGGTAGAGGTTGAAAAGAAATATTGTTGATTGGGAGAAGAAACAGAGTAGGCAATGGAATAGAACCCTAATGGGGTAAGAGGGAGAAGTCATTCTATCAATAATGAATGCAGTGGGCTTGCTTAGTGAAGTAAGCTGTGCATTAAAGAACATAGAGAAGCAGCAAAGCCAGAGAAAGTTTGAAAAGTGAAGACTTTTTGGATATGAAAAGCAAAATGAAATATTAATGAATTACATAGTATTCAGAAACTATTTGTAAGCAAAACTGAGGGAATGGAACATATGGACTATCAAGGAAGGTTGAAAGAGCTTAAACAATGCAGCCTAGAAAGCAGAGAAAGATATATGATAATGTGTGCATGGCAACAAATATAAGGAGTTAAAGAATATTTATCAAAATTTGAAATTCTTAATGTGGGTGGGACAGAATAATTAGATAAATGAGAACCCCTGGAAATATACCAGAAAGGTGCCAGACACAAATGACTGAGTGCCCAGCAAAAACGAAAATGAAAATTACAATACTTTCTCATGCTTTGCCAAATAGAATGATAAAACTTCTGGCAGTGATTACAAAACCTCTAAAAGAAGACTAGACATTTGTAATAGAATTCAAGATTGACAACTGTGTAGTGTGCATTACACTCGAGAATAATACTGTGCACAAACTTTGCATCATAGCAAAATCTCTTCAGAGGTACCCTCTCCTGTACTCTCTGTCATGGTGTTCCTTTTTCTTAAATCATCCCACCTTGTTACTATCATGATATCTACATTTGTATTTTAAGGCAACTTTGAATATGCACCAAGGAAAGAGAGACTGCCTAACTTACGAGGTACTAAAGGTTTCATATAGCAGACGCGTCAAAGGTTGTTGTGTGTGTGGTGAATTATACTATAACATACTCAGAAGCATTTTGTCTCTTGATTTTCAGTGGTTCCAAAGTTTTTTGGCACAAAAGTATTCAAGAACTATGATCTCACTACATTATTACCCTATATTGACTGGAAGCCATTCTTTGATGTATGGCAGCTTCGCGGCAAATACCCCAACCGAGGTTACCCAAAAATATTCAAGGATGCTACTGTAGGTAAGCTTGTTTATATCTTGGTTGTGAAATCAAACTCTCATATCCTGAGTCCTAACTTGTATTGTTCAGTGACTTTAGGCTTCTTTGTCTTTTATGTAGAAAATAGGAACCTGTCCTGAATTAAGATGAATTGTTTTGGTTATTTCATTCATTTATCCATACTTACTCACTTCCAGGTTTGTCATTAGATGCAGAAAATTTTGCTCATGGTCCTGCTAAGGGACAGTATTAAAGTTATTTACATTAATATAAACTTAATAAAAGGATTGTAAGGCTTTAAGAAGAGGATAAAAAAAAAGCAAAGTACTGGGTGAAGTGAAATACCATTTTTATTGTGGAAGGTAACCAAATTCAAGCAGTTCACATTGCCATCCATCCAGCAACCATTGCTGTATAAACAATCAAACTTAAAACATGAAAGGAAGTAAAATACAATCCAGCACATCTCACACGACAAAAACATGCCAAAGAACAAATATACAGTAAGAATTACATTGACACTCAAAAGCAATGGAGAAAATTATGCCAAAAGTGACCCAAACTAAATAAAGTGAATGATATGACACCTTTGAATAGAAATGGATTAACATTAATTACAATAGTTTATTGTTCTGGTTGCATAACACAACAACAGAAGGACAGAAGTAATAAACATTGTGTTATGCAAGGTGATCCTATCTTTAGGGGCAGATGGTGGGTTTACTACAATATATTTACTGGGATTATACCTCAATATAACTAAAATAGTAGGGCTTTCTCAAAACATAGACCTGGAATGTTTCAAGAACCTTGCCATTTCCCTGCCCTGATGTCTGCAGATAGTAACCAAGGCCAAAACAGAGATGACAAAGTACTAAAATGTTAGTGTGACATCACCTTTGAAAATATGGCGGGGGGAAGAGAGAGAGAGAAGGTTTTTTGCAGACATTGAATTACTGGGTTTGAAACTGAACTATGATTATAGGATGGACATCAGATTGCAGGTGACTCGTTCATCATTTATTAACTGTAAAGGTTGTAGGTATGTAAATACATTAGAACTTTTTTGGGTAAAAGTCAGTTTTTTAATGTGACATGTAGTTAAAGGTATGATGAGCAAAAAGGGTGAGGCACAAGCAAATGTGTGAATGCATTACTCGAAGCATTCAATTTGATGTGCAAAACTGCTGTATAACTCTGTTTCAGTGTAGTAGAACAATATACTTAACCTCATTCTTAATGTTGTATGTGCATACTTAGCATTCACGGTAGGTTGTATCGTGTAAAACATCTGTTCATCCAAATCTTCTCATATGTTTAATGAATTTTTTCCAACTGGCAGGAGCTGAAGCTAAACGTGTTTTTGATGATGCTCAGAAGCTCTTGTCAAGAATTATCTCACAAGGATCCTTAAAGGCTCATGGTATTATTGGCTTCTATCCTGCCAATAGTGTGGTGGATGATATAGAACTTTACAGTGATGAGTCAAGAACACAAGTTATTGGCAAGTTGTTTGGTCTGAGGCAACAGGTACTAAATTTAGTAACTTTTAATCTTTTTCAAATAAACCTTTAATCTTTACTTATGAGTTTATTTCCCAAATAATTGGCCGGTTGGGTTGAGTGATTTTGAGTCAGGAACCATAAATAAAAAGACGTATAGAAGTGGTGTTCCTTGTTCAAATATTTCTGAGATATAATGGTCTGACCTTCGAGAATTAATGTTTTATGATTTCTGTGCTTCCCAGACTGAAAAGGAGAGCAGTGATCCATTCTGCTGCATGTCAGACTTCATAGCCCCCAGAGATTCTGGAATTCAAGATTACATTGGCATGTTTGCTGTGACTGCAGGGATTGGGACTGAGGATTTATGTTCTAAGTAAGTATTACATGAATTTGCTTAGTGTCCATTGCTTTATGTTTTCATGCAACATCTTCTTGAGCAAAATATATGTCCTAGAAAAAATACATATTTAAAACTGAGAATGTTAATTTTTAACGTTTTACATTATTTTAACCATGGTGTTTCAGTCATGGAATATTAAGAGATTGCTTGAAAAAAGGTAAGGATGGAGTTATAAGATGTTATGGAAATGTTTGTAGGATGGATCAAGATAAGATTACGAAGATTGCACATGAGTGAGCTGAAAAGCAAGAGGAAGGAACAAACTGAGTGTCAATTGGAAAGTCAGACTTAAGGAGTTTGTAAATAACAGGGAATTGAATATGGAATAGTATTTTTAGAATTGTGCTGGGACAGGAGTGAATAAAAGATTTGTTCCTAAATCTTTGAATATTTATAGGTTCGAGGAGGACTTTGATGATTTTAGTATAATTTTGGTGAAGGCCATTGCTGACAGATTGGCAGAAGCCTTTGCTGAGGAGCTCCATGAGAGGGTGAGGAAGGAATTTTGGGGATATGTTAACGACGAATACTTGGAGGCTAATGACCTTCACAAACTCAAGTATCAGGTAGGATTTATTGGAATTAACTTGTATCTATAGATATTAAACTGCTTATATTTCTTCCTACCATCACCTAACCATAAGGTATTCTTTGAAGGTACCATTTTCAACCAGCATTTCCTGAAACCTCAGGTCTTCCTTGATCTCATTTCTTCCTTGCTATTGTGTGTCCTCCAAAAATGTTAAAATTCTATTAATTTCTTTGGTTAGTTCCATCCCAACAATTCCAACAGTGCTGGCATTGAATGATCCCATACAATTTCTGAGATTCAGTTCCAGTTCTTTGCCACTTATCACCAGTACGTGCCTATTTTTATGCACAAATTTTGGTCTTATGCACATATATATATTATTTTATTTATATTTTATTATGCATGATCGCTGTTTGCGTCAGCGAGGTAGCGCCAGGAAACAGACGAAGAAAGACCCATCCCCCCACATACACACATATATACATACATGC
>JAUUDW010449187.1:0-12575 GCA_032361385.1 Panulirus guttatus | reverse complement strand
GTATATAGATATCTTCAAAAGTCTTTTAGAAAAATATTTTATGGATTCTGTTATACTCTGAGAGAAACGCCAGAAATAACAGTATAAACGACAGCAGTAACGGGGACAGTAGAAGGCTAATGTGCAACAGCGGAGAGTCGGTGATAGCTTAAAAGACTGCTGAGTGGAATTACATTTTCTTGTCAGTTATTTTTCTTTTTTGTAACAGGCAACCCAGTCGTGCGCCAATCAGGCCTCTTGTTGTCTGTCTTCCACAAGTAAACTCATGTAAACACTAGTAAGGCTACATTATGAGCGCGTGAACATACTGACTCTGTAACTCACTAGTAGGGCTACATCTTCAATACGGCGCAGTTTGACTTCCGACATGATGAAAAGGACAAGGAAAAACTTACAAATAACACAGACGGACAGCAAGATCTATAAAAGAACTACGAAACAGATATGCGTAGAGATTAAAGGAAGTGAAACACGTTTCGCCCGATAATATATGGCTCCTTAGTTAGTTAGACGCACTTTAAAGTGTTGGAGGAGTTAGATCACAGCCACAGAAATAAGTCTTCAAAGAAGAGAGGTTACCCTGGCGCCGGAACAATGGTCTACTGGAAAATGGTTTCGGATCATTATGTTGGAACGTTCCTTAACAAGCATGGTTATTACTGGGGTCACATGTCTACTGGTTTTATAATCTCAAAAACTGGGGTCTTTTGTCTACTGGTGTCAGATTCTTCAATACTGGAGTCAGTTGCCTGTTGGTGGTAGATTCTCCAACTCAGGAGTAAGCTAACTCTGGTTAGCGGAATTTCCAAAACTGGAGTCAGCTGCCTACTGGTGGCAGATTCTCCAACGCTGGAGACAGCTGCCTACTGAGGGCAGATTTTCCAACAGTGGAGTCAGCTGCCTACTGTTGGCAGATTCTTCAACACAGGAGGCAGCTGCCTACTGGTGACAAATTCTATAACACTGGATTCAGCAGCCTACTGGTGGTAGATTCTCCAGCACTGGAGCTAGCTGCCTACTGGTGGCAGATTCTGCAACACTGGAGTCAGTTGCTTACTGATAGCAGATTCTCCAACACTGGAGTCAGTTGCTTACTGGTGGCAGATTCTCTAGCACTGGAATCAGCTGCCTACTAGTGGCAGATTCTCCAACACTGGAGTCAGTTGCCTCCTGGTGACAAACTCTCCATCACTAGATTCAGAAGCCTACTGGTGGCAGATTATCCAACACTGGAGTCAACTACCTACTGGTGACATATTTTCCATCACTGGAATCAGCTGCCTACTGATGGCAGATTCTACAACACTGGAGTCAACTATCTACTTGTGGCAGATTCTCCAACGCTGGAATTAGCAACCTATTGGTGGCAGATTCTTTAACACTGGAATCAGCAGCCAACTAGTGGTAGATTCTCCAACACTGGAGTCAGCTTCCTACTGATGGCAGATTTTCCAACTGTGTGGCCAGCTGCATACTGGTGACAGGTTCTCCGACACTGGAGTCAGCTGCATACTGGTGGCATATTCTCCTACACTGGAGTAGAGTCACTATTGGTGGCAGATTCTCTAACACTGGAAACAGCTGCCGACAGGTGGCAGCTTCTCAACCACTGGAGTCAGATGCCTACTGGTGGCAGAGTCTCCATCACTGGAGTTAGTTGCCTACTACGGCATATTCTCTAACACTGTAATCAGCTGCCTACTGGTGGGAGATTCTCTAACACTGGAATCAGCTGCCTACTGGAGACAGATTCTTCAGCACCGGAATCAGCAGCCTACTGGCGGTATACTCTCCAGCACTTGAGTCAGGTGCTTACTGGTGGCATATTCTCCAACACTGGAATCATTTTCCTACTGGTGGCAGATTCTCCAACACTGGAGTCAGCTGCCTGCTGGTGACAAATTTTTCAACATTGGAATCAGCAGCCTACTGGCGGCAGATTCTAAAACGCTTGACTCAGTTGCCTACTGGTGGCAGATTCCCTAACGCTGGAGTCAGTTGCCTCTTGGTGGTAGATTGTCCAACAGTGGAGTCAGTTGCCCGGTGGTGGCAGATTCTCCAACATCGGAGTCAGCTGCCTACTGGTGGCATATTCTCCACCACTGGAATCAGCTGTCTACTGAAGGCAGATTCTACAACAATGGAGTCAACTACCTACTTGTGGCAGATTCTCCAACTCTGGCATTAGCTACCTATTGGCGGTAGATTTTTTGATAATGGAATCAGCTGCTAACTGGTGGTAGATTTTCCAACACTGGGATCAGGTGCCTACTGGTGGCAGATTCTCCAAAATTGAAGTCATCTGCCTTCTGTTAACAGACTCTCCAACACTGGAGTTAGCTGCCTACTGGTGGCTTATTCTCCAACACTTGAACCAGCTGCCTACTGATGGCAGAGTTTACAAGACTGGAGTCAAGTGCCTACTTTTGGTAGATTCTCGAACGCTGGAATTAGCTACCAACTGGTGGTAAGATTCTCCAACAATGGAGTGACATGCGTACTGATGGTAGCTATCTACTGGTGGCAGAATCACCAACACTGGAGTCAGCTGCATACTGGTGGCAGCTTCTCCACTACTGGAATTAGTTGCCTATTGGTGGCAGGCTCTCTAACACTGGATTCATTAGCCAACTGGTGGTATATTCTCCAACACCGGGGTCAGCTGCCTACTAATGGCATATTTTCCAACAGTGCGGTCAGCTGCCTGCTGGTGACAGATTCTCCGACACTGGAGTCAGCTGCCTAATGATGGCAGACTCTCTTGCACTGGAGTATAGTCACTACTGGTGGCGGATTCCCTAACACCGGAGACATCTGCCGACTGGTGGCAGCTTTTCCACCACTGGAGTCAGGTCCCTACTGGTGGCAGATTCTCCATCATTGGAGTCAGGTGCCTACTGGTGGCAGATTCTCCAATACTGGAATCATTTGCCTACTGGTGACAGATTCTCCACCAGTGGAGTCAGTTACCTACTGGTGGCAGATTCTCTAGCACTGGAATCCGCTGCCTACTGGAGGCAGATTCTTCAACACTGGAGTTAGCTGCCTACTGGGGACAAATTCTTCAACATTCGAATCAGCAGCCTAGTTGCTGTAGATTCTACAACGCTTGAGTCAGTTGCCTGCTGGTGGCAGATTCTCTAACGCCGGAGTCAGTTGCCTATTGGTGGTAGATTGTCCAAAACTGGAGCCAGTTGCCTATTGGTGGCAGATTCTCCAACACTGAAATCAGCTGCCTATTGGTGGCAGATCATCCAAAGCTGGAGTCAGCTGCCTGCTGGTGGCATATCTCCAAACACTGGAATCAGCTGCTTACTGGTACCATATTCTCCAATACTGGAGTCAGCTGTCTGCTGGTGGCAGAATCGCCAACAATGGAGTCAGGTGCCTACTGGCAAAAAATTTTCCAACACTGGAGCCAGTTGCCTACTGGTGGCAGATTCTTTAACACTGCAATTCTTCAACGCTTAAGTTAGTTGCCTAATGGTGGCACATTCTCTAACACTGGCATGAGCTGCCTACTGGTGGTAGATTCTCCAACACTGGAGTCAACTACCTACTTGAGACATATTCTCCAACAGTGGAATCAACTGCCTAATAATGGCAGATTTTACTACACTGGAGTCAACTGCCTACCGGTGGCAGACTCTCCAACTCTGGAATTAGCTGCCTACTTTAAGTAGATTCTCTAACACTGAAGTCAGCTGCCTAATGTTGGCAGATTCTTCAGCACCGGAGTCAACTGCCTACTGCTGACAGATTTTCCGACACTGGACTCAGCTGCCTACTAATGGTAGATTCTCCAACACTGGAGTAAGGTTACTACCGGTGGAAGATCCTCTGACACTGAAATCAGCTGCCTGCTGGTGGCATATTCTTCAATATTGGAGTCAGCTGCCTACTGTTGGAAGATTCCTCATCACTGGAGTCAGGTGCCTGCTGGCGGCAGATTTTCCAACATTGGAGTCACCCACCTGCTGGTGGCATATTCTCCATAAACGGAATCAGCTGCCAACTGATTTTACAACACTGGAGTCAAGTACCCGCTTGTGGTAAATTCTCTAACACTGGAATCATCTGCCAAGTGGTGGTAGATTTTCTAACAATGGGGTCTCATACCTAATGATGGCAGATTCTCCAACACTGAAGTCAGCTTTTTGCTAGTGGCAGAGTCATCAACACTGGAGTCAGCTGCATATTGGTGGCAGCTTCTCTACTGGAATTAGATGCCTACTAGTGGTAGATTTTCCAACACTGGAATCAGCTCTCTACTATTGGCAGATTCTTCAACACTGGAGTCAGCTGCCTACAGTTGGAAGATTCACCAACGCTGGAGTCATCTGCTTAATTGTGACAGATTATCCAGCACTGGACTCAACTACCTACATGGGGCAGATTCTTTAACAGTGGAGACAGCTGCCGACTAGTTGCAGCTTCTCCAACACTGGAGTCAGGTGCTTACTGGTGGCAGATTCTACAATGCTTGAGTCAGTTGCCTACTGGTGACAGATTCTTCAACACTGGAGTCAGGTTCCTACTAATGGCACAGTCTCCAACACTGGAGACAGCTGCCTACTGGTGGCACATTCTCTAACGCTGGAATGAGCTGCCTACTGGTGGCAGATTCTCCAACACTGTAGTCAACTACCTACTAGTGGCATATTCTCCAACACTGAAATCAGCTGCCTACTAATGGCAGTTTCTACAACACTGGAGCCAGCTACCCACTTGTGGCAGATTCTCCAATGCCGGAATTAGCTACCTATTGGTGGCAGATTCTTTAACACTGGAATCAGCTGCCTACTGGTAGTAGATTCTCCAACACTAGGGTCAGCAGCCTACTGATGGCATATTCTCCAACACTGAAGTCAGCTTTCTACTAGTGGCAGATTCACCAACACTGGAATCGGCTGCAGACTGGTGTTAGCTTCTCCTCCACTGGAATTAGCTGCCCACTGTTGGTAAATTCTCTAACACTGGAATCAGCTGTCTACTGTTGGCAGATTCTTCAACACTGGAGTCAGCTGCCTTACTGCTGGCAGATTCTCCAACGCTGGAGTCATCTGAGTACTTGTGACAGATTATCCATCACTGGACTCAGCTGCCTACTAGTGGCAGATTCCTCAACACTGGGGTAAAGTCGCTACTGGTGGCAGATTCTCTAACACTGGAGACAAATGCCGACTGGTTGCAGCTTCTCCAACACTGGAGTCAGATACCTACTGGTGGCATATTTTCCAACACTGGAGTCAGCTCCCCACTAGTGGAAGATTCTTCAACTCTGGAGTCAGCTGCCTATGGTGGCAAATTTTCCAGTACTGGAGTCTAGTACCTACTTGTGGCAGATTCTCTAACACTGGAATCATCTGCCAACTGGTGGTAGATTTTCCAACACTGGGTGCACATGCCTACTCATGGCAGATTCCCCAACAGTGCAGTCAGCTTTCTACTGGAGGCAGATACACCAACACTGGAGTAAGCTGCATGCTGGTGGCAACTACTCCACTGAAATTAGCTGCCTACTTATGGTAAATTCTCTAACGCTGGAATCAGGTGCTTACTGGTGACATATTTTCCAATACTGGAGTCAGCTGTCTACTGGTGGCAGATTTTCCAGGACTGGAATAAGCTGCCTACTGGTAGCAGACTTGCCAACACTGGAGTCAGCTATCTACTTGTAGCAGCTTCTCCAACGCTGGAGTCAGATACCTACTGGTGACATATTGTCTAACACTGGAGTCAGTTGCCTTCTGATGTCAGATTTCCAACACTGCAAATAGTTGCCTGCTGGTGGCATATTCTTCAACGTTTGAGTTAGTTGCCTACTGGTGGCAGATTTTCCAACACTGAAGTCAGCTGCCTACTGGTAACAGATTCTTAAACACTAGAGTCAGTTGTCTATGGGTGGCAGAGTTTCCAACACTGGAGTCAGCTGACTACTAGTGGCAGATTCTCAAACACTGGAACGAACTACCTACTGGTGGCAGATCCCCCAACACTGGAGTCAGCTGCCTCCTGGTGACAAATTCTCCATCACAGGAGTCAGGTGCCTGCTGTGGTAGTTCTCCAACACTGGAATTAGCTGCCTATTAGCGGCAGATTCTCCAACGCGGGAGTCAACTACCTGCTAGTGGCATATTCTCCGACACTGGAATCAACTGCCTACAGATGGCAGTTTCTACATCACTGGAGTCAACTACGTACTTGAAGCAGATTCTCCAACGCTGGAATTAGCTACCTACCGTTGAAAGATTCTAGAACACTAGAGTCAGCTGCCTACTGGTGTCAGTTTTTTCATTTCTGGAATTAGCTACCTGCTTTTAGTAGGTTCTCTAACACTGGAATCAGCTGTCTACTGTTGGTAGATCCTCCAATTCCAGAGTCAGCTGCCTACTATTAGCAGATTCTCCAGCACTGGAGTCAATTGCCGACTGGTGACAGATTCTCCGACACTGGACTTAGCTACCTACTGGTGGCAGATTCTCCATCACTGGAGTAAGGTCGCTACTGGTGGCAGATTGTCCAACACAAAAATCCACTGCCTACTGGTAGCAGATTCTGCATCACTGGAGTCAGCTGCCTACTGGTGGCATATTCTCCAACACTGAAATCAGCTGTATACTGATGGCAGGTTCTACAACACTGGAGTCAAGTGCTTACTTGTGGGAGATTCTCTATCGTTGGAATCATCTGCCAACTGGTGGCAGATTCTCCAACACTGGGGTCACCTGCCGACAAAGCAGATTCTCGAGCAATGAAGTCAGCTTTCTACTGGTGACAGATTCTTCAACACTGGAGTCAGTTGCTTACTGGTGGCAGATTCTTTAACGCTGGCATCGCTGCCTGCTGCCTTCTGGTGACAGATTTTATAACACTGAAATCAGCTGACAACTGATGGCAGATTCTCCAACACTGGAATCAGCTGCTTACTGATGGCATTTTCTCCAACACTGAAATCAGCTGCCTACTGGTGGCAGACTTTCTAACGGTGGAAAAAGCTACCTACTGGTGGCAGATTCTTCAACGCTTGAGTCAGTTGCTTACTGGTGGTAGATTCTCTAACACTGGAGTCAGGTGCTTTTTGGTGGAAGATTGTCCAACACTGGAGATATTTACCAACTTGTGACAGATTCCAAAACGCTGGAGTCAGCTGCCTACTGGTGGGATATTCCCCAACACTGGAATCAGCTGCCTACTTTTGGTAGATTATCCATCACTGGAGTCAGCTGCCTTCTGATGGTAGATTTTCTAACAGTGAAATCAGCTCCCTACTGATGGCACATTATTCAACACTGGAATCAGCTGCTTGCTGGTGGCATAGTCTTCAATACACGAGTGAGTTGCCTACTGGTGGCAAATCCTCCACCACTGGAGTTGGGTGCCTACTGGTATCAGACTTTTCCAAGACTGGAGTCAGCTGCCTACTGGTAGCAGCTTCCCTAACACTGGACTCAGGTGCCTACTGGTGGCAGATTTTCCAACATTGCAATCAGTTGCCTACTGGTAGCAGATTCTTCAATGCTTGAGTCAGTTGCCTACTGGTCTCCAAGACTGGAGTCAGTTGCCTACTGGTGGCAGATTCTCTAATACTGGAATGACCTGCCTACGGGTGGCAGATTCTCCATCACTGTAGTCAAGTACCTGCTGTGGTAGATTTTCCATCACTGGAGTCAGCTGCCTATTAGTGGTAGGTTCTCCAACTAGTGACATAGTCTCCAACAATGGAGTTAGTTACCTACTGATGGCAGATTCTCCAACACTGGAGTCAGCTGCCTCTTGGTGGCAAATTTTCCAACACTGGAGTCAGGTGCATACTGTGGTAGATTCTCCAACAGTAAAGTTCCTGCCTACTGTTGGCAGCTCTTCAACACTGGGGTCAGCTGCTTATTGGTGGCAGATTCTTCATATCTTTTAGTAAATTCTCTAATACTGGAATCAAATGTTTACTGTTGGCAGATTCTCTAACACTGGACTCAACTGCCTACTGGTGATAGATTCTCCGACACTGGACTCAGCTGGCTACTGGTGGCAGATTCTCCAACACTAGAGTAAGGTCTCTAATGGTGGCAGAATCACTGACACTGAAATCAGCTGCCTACTGGTGGCAGCTTTTCCAACGCTGGGGACGGGTGGTTACAGGTGTCATATCTCCAATACTGGAGTCAGCTGCCTACTGGTGGCAAGTCTTCCAACACTGGAATCAACTGCCTACTGATGGCAGATTCTACAACATTGGAGTCAGGTGCCTACTTGCGGTAGATTTTTTAGCACTGGAATTATCTGCCAACTAGTGGTAGATTCTCCAACACTGGAGTCACTCTCTTACTGGTGGCAGATTCTCCAACATTAAAGTAGCTTTCTACTGGTGGAAGATTCACCAACACTGGAGTCAGCTGCCTATTGGTGACAGCTTCTCCACCAATGGAGATTCCCTAAGAGTGGGACCCAGCTATCTACTGTTGGCAGATTCTCGAACACTGGAGTCAGCTGAGTATTTGTGACGGATTAACCAACACTGGACTCATATGCCTACTTGGGCTAGATTCCCCAACACTGGAGTAAGGTCACTACTGGTGACAGATTCTCTAACACTAGAGTTATCTGCCTACTGGTGGCAGCTTTTCCAAAACTGGAGTCAGGTGTCTACTGTTGGCAGATTTTTAACACTGGAATCAGTATCCTACTTGCGGCACATTCTCCAACACTGGAGTAAATTGCCTACTGGTGGCAGATTCCCTAACACTGAAGTCAGCAGCCTGCTGGTGGCAGACTTTAAAACATTGGAGTCAGCTGCCTACTGGTGGCATATTCTCCAACACTGGAATCCGCTGCCTACTGGTGGTAGATTCTCTAACATTGGAACGTTTGTCAGCTGGTGGTAGATGTTCCAACACTGTGATCAGCTGCCTACTGATGGCAGATTCTCCAATACTGAAGTCAGCTGCCTACTGGTGGCAGCTTTTCCAACACTGGAGCCAGTTACTTTCTGGTTGCAGCTTCTCCAACACTGGAGTCAACTACCTACAGGTGGCAAATTCTCTAACACTGGAATAAGCTGTCTACTGTTGGCAGTTTCTCCAACACTATAGTCAGGTGCCTACTGTAGGTAGATTTTCAAGCACTTGAGTCAACTGCCTACTGGTGACAGATTATCAAACACTGGACTCAGCTGCCTACTTGTGGCAGATTCTCCAACACTGGAGTATGGTCACTACTGGTGGCAGATTCTCTAACACTAGAGTCATCTGCCTACTGTTGGCAGCTTTTCCAACACTGGGGTCAGGGGCCTACTGGTGGCAGATTCTCTAACACTGGAATCAGTAGCCTACTGGCGGCATATTCTCCAGCACTGAAGTCAGTTGCCTACTGGTGGCAGATTCTCTAACACTGAAGTCAGCTGCCTGCTGGTGGTAGATTTACAACACTGGAGTCAGCTGCCTACTGGTGGCATATTCTCCAACACTGGAATCAGCTGCCTAAAGTGGTAGATTCTCTAACACTGGAATCATTTGTCAACTGATGGTAGATGTTCCAACACTGGGATCACCTACCTCCCGATGGCAGATTCTCCAATACTGAAGTCAGCTGCCTACTGGTGGCAGGTTCTCCAACACTGGAGACAGTTGCCTTTTGGTGGCAGCTTTTCCAACACTGGAGTTAACTACCTACTGGTAGCTGATTCTCTAACACTGAAATAAGTTGTCTACTGTTGGCAGTTTCTCCAACACTATAGTCAGACGTCTACTTTAGGTAGATTCTCAAACACTGGAGTCAACTTCCTACTGGTGACAGATTTCACAACTTTGGACTCAGGTGCCATCTGGTGGCAGATTCTCCAATACTGGAGTAAGGTCATCATTGGTGGCAGGTTCCCTGACACTGAAATCAGCTGACTACTGGTTGCAGATTCTTTGACACTGGACTCGGGTGTCTACTGTTTAAATTCTCTATCACTGGAATCTGCTGCCTACTGTTGGTGTTGGCATATTCTCCAACCCTGGTGTCAGCTGCCTACTGGTGACAGAAACTCCAACACTGGAGTCAGCTGCCTACTGGTGGCAGATTTTCAGACATTGGAGACAACTGCTATTGGTGGCAGATTCTCTAAAACCGGAGTCAGCTGCCTACTTTTGGCAGCTTCTCCAATACTGGAGTTAGATGCCTATCGGAGGCATATTTTCCAATGCTGGAGTCAGTTGCCTACTGGTGGTAGATTCTATAACACTTGAATCAGTTGCCTACTGGTGACAAATTCTTCAACACTGGAATCAGTTGCCTACTGGTGGCAGATTCCCTGACACTGAAGTCAACTGCCTACTGGTGGCAGATTCTCCAACACTGGAGTAAGTTGCCTACTGGTGGCAGATTCTCTAACACTGGAGTCAGGTGCCTTTTGGTAGCAAATTGTCCAACACTGGAGTCAGACACCAACGGGTGACAGATTCTAAAACACTGGAGTCAGCTGCCTATTGGTGGCAGGTTCCCCAACACTGGAATCAGTTGCCTACTGGTGTTAGATTATCCAACACTGGAGTCAACTGCCTTCTGGTGGCATATTTTCTAACACTGAACTCAACTGCCTACCGATGGCAGATTCTGCAACACTGGAAATAGTTGCTTACTGGTGGTATAGTCTTCAATAATAGCTTTCAACTAGTTCCCAAACACAACCTCCTGCTTCCATGCTAGATTACATATCAAATGCATGCACTCTCTTACACTTTCTTCTCCATACTTCAATATCTCAGCCATAATTCCATCCACTCTTACTGGTGGCAGATTCTCCAACCTTGGAGTTAAGTGCCTACTGGTGTCAGATTCTCCAAGACTTGAGTCAGCTGCCTGCTGGTAGCAGCTTCTCTGACAACGGACTCAGGTGCCTACTGGTGGCATATTTTCCAACACTGGAGTCAGTTGCTTATTGGTGGCTAGTTCCCTAACACTGAAAGGAGCTGCCTACTGGTGGAAGATTCTTCAACACTTGAGTTAGTTGTTTACTGGTGGCATATTTTCCTACACTGCAATCAGTTGCCTACTGGTGGTAGATTCTTCAACGCTTTAGTCAGTTGCCAATTGGTGGCAGAGTCTCCAATACTGGAGGCAGCTGTCTACTGGTGCCAGATTCTCCAAGACTGGAATCAGCTGCCTATTGGTAGCATATTCTCCAACACTGGAGTCAGCTACCTACTTGTAGCAGATTCTCCAACACTTGATTCAGGTGCCTACTGGTGGCATATTGTCCAACACTGGAGTCAGTTGCCTTCTGGTGTCAGGATTTCCAATACTGCAATCAGTTGCCTACTGGTGGCAGATTTTCCAACACTGGAATCAGGTACCTATTGGTGGTAAATTCTCAAACACTGGAGTCAGTTGCCTATGGTGGCAGTGTCTCCAACACTGGCGTCAGCTGCCTTCTGGTGGCATATTCTCCATCACTGGAGTCAGGTGCCTACTGTGGCAGATTCTCCAACACTGGAGTCAGCTACCTTTAAGTGGCACATTCTCCAGCACTGGAATCAACTGCCTACTGACAGCAGATTCTACAACACTAGAGTCAACTATCTACTTGTAGTAGGTTCTCCAACGCCGGAATTAGCTGTCTTTTGGTGACAGATTCTCTAACACTGGAAACAGCTGCTTATTGGTGGCATAATCTCCAGTACTGGAGTCATTTGTCTATTGGTGGAAGATTCTCCAACACTGGAATCAGCTGCCTACTGGTAGCAGATTCTCCAAAAAACACTGGAGTCAGGAACCAACTGGTGGCATATTGTCCAAAACTGGATTCAGTTGCCTTCTGGTGTCAGGATTTCCAACATTGCAATCAGTTGCCTACTGGTGGCAGATTCTTCAGCGCTTGAGTAAGTTGCCTACTGGTGGCAGATTTTCCAACACTAGAGTCAGGTGCCTACTGGTGGCAGATTCTCAAACACATGAATCAGCTGCTTACTGGTGGCATATTCTCCAATACTGAAGTCAGCTGCCTACTGGTGGCAGATTCTCCAACAGTGGAGTCAGGTGCCTACTTATGGCAGAATCTCCAACATTGAAGTTAGCTGCCTACTGGTGGCAGGTTTTCCAACACTGGAGTCAGCTGCCTACTAGTGGCATATTTTTCAACACTGGAATTAGCTGCCTACTGAAGGCAGATCTACATCATTAGAGTCAATTGCCTACTTGTAGTAGAGTTTCTAACACTGGAATCATCTGCCAACTGGTGGTAGATCCTCGAACACTGGAGTCACTTTCTTACTCATGGCAGATTCCCCAGCATTGAAGTCAGCTCTCTACTGGTGGCAGATTCACCAACACTGGAGGCAGCTGCCTACTGTTGGCAGCTTCTCCACCACTGGAATTAGCTGCCTAGTGGTGGTAGATTCTTCAACACTGGGATCAGCTGTCTGCTGTTGGTAGATTCTCCAACACTGGAGTCAGCTGCCTGCTGTTGGCAGATTTTCAAACACTGGAGTAAGGTCACTACTTGTGGCAGATTCTCTAACTCTGGAGTTATCTGCCTACTGGTGGCAGATTCTCTAACTCTAAAGTCTTCCACCTACTGGTGGCAGATTCTCTAA
>JAUUDW010448855.1:0-12576 GCA_032361385.1 Panulirus guttatus | reverse complement strand
TATCGTCCAAATGCCTCTCTTTTCTCTTTCACTAGCAACTTTACTTCTTCATCCCACCACTCACTACCCTTCCTAATTTGCCCATCTCCCACCTTTCTCATGCGCATTAAAGTAAGGTTCATCAATTTTCGTTCCTGCCAGCTTTACACATACTTGGATAATACTAAGACTAGTTTTGAACAATTGTTATTATCGATGATCAGAAGGTCTGAGAAGGTTTGCTGTTAACGACATGAGATATGATAACCAAGGGGTACCGAGTACCATGATGACCAGTATTGCCAAGCCCCTATAATACTCAACTTTCTACACAGTGGCCCAAATGTCTGAACGTGATCTCTTTCGTAACAATGACTATAGGTCAGAATCACCATAAAGTTTTGTTTTTTCCTTCCTGTAAGTTAATAGACGACATTCTGCCTGATTCGCTGGAACAATGGGATATGTGTTCAATATTTGCTTCGTCATATCCTCCAAGGACTGCTGGGGACAATACCGCACGAAGTTCTCGCTCGTGACTTCCCAGAATTCAAGGATCAGCGGCTTTATCTGATTACCAGCATTGTTCCTCACAGCCTCAGCTTGGGTGGTTCACGTGACCAGGTCCTGTCGCGTTCCTCTCTCCTCAGAGGCCACTTTCTTGATGCATGAATTTTCTTACCTATATCCAAAGAATAAAGGAACAGTTTTTGTTTGATCATTGCAGTATCACATTGGCAGGAATCTCTTTTTCTCACAGTTCTGGTCACACGATATTTTCTTGTCGCTTTAAAAGGTGACGTTAGTCACACAAGTGTGCCTCAGGCGTAAGATAGAGAGTCAGTACGCTAAGACGCATTACCATCCTGAGGCTGGGGACAACTTGCGTAAAGATTCGTGAGTTATGAGACCATTCTAAACGTCCATCTCTCACCGTACTTGACTAGGTTCTCTTGATCATGGTAATGAATCTTCGAGAAAGGTATGAGTGAAGACCCGGGGCTGGTAATGCAAGTGTTAAGGGCAAGGATGAGTTCTTCCACTGTAGATTCTAGCGTAATCACTAACCTGATTCTTGTGTGTAGCAAAGTCAGTCTTTGTCAGATCAGCACCTTCGCTTGATCGATGATTCTTGTTGAATTTGTTGATTGTGGATCAGACTTGAGATATCAGAGTGTCCGTCTTGACAGTAACAATAAATCTATTTCAGCTTTTTCCTTTGGTTCACTCGAATATTCTCCTTACCAGAGTCCTTTCCTTCTCATAAACTTTAGATGGCATCTGAGGACACCTTAAACAAATGTCTCCACCTCCTATTGCGTTCACAAAGTTTTCAGAAATCAATATTTAGCGCTAAGTGAAGGAATCCTAGCAACTTGGCGGCTAGTGCAATGGTGTATTGTACATTTATTTTTTCTCATCAATGTTACAGACGGTCATTGAGAAGTACCCCTGGCCTGATCTTTTACAATTAGATTTATGTGGAGATGAAGTCGTAATGGGGTCGTGAAAATGAGAAATTATATGAATGTGGTCATTTCCCAGACATTCATCATAAGTATCCCTTTTTATCATAGCGTAAGTCTGGAGAGGACAAGGTAGATAAAGAAATTTACATAATCATTGCCTGTCTAATCTCCTACATTAGTCGGTCTTCCGTTGTTTGAAAGATATAAACGTGAGTTGGTTATCACATCAGCCATATAATCCCCTCTATCATGAGCCTTTGAGTCTCTCCATTAATACTGACGAACATTAAAGTCTCCCATAACAAGACTGAAACAGCATAATCCGTTGGAAAGTGAATGTAGTTCATCACCATCAAGCAATCTTACATGGGATGTTATAAGTGGAACGGATAACAAGATATGTCTCCATATTTTATAAGCGACCGGGTTCTAGACTGGAGGTCGGCGCTACTTCTATCTGGGACATATAAAAGTGATTGCAAATCACTATCTTACGTCCTCTATCTCCATTTTGCGAGTGAAAGTTTTATAAGACCTCACAGTCATCAATAAATGCGTCCAGAAGTGCTTTCTTTAGACACAGAACGAAAGGTCTTCACAAAGAAAGCAAGTTGGATATTTGTGATATTTCATTCCTAAATCCCCTGCACTTCCAGTTTGATACAGAGAACACACTGGCTTAAAATTCATGGCAGCGACCAGCTTGCCTGGTCCTTTTCCAGGATCGGGTGACCGGCACCAGCAGCATCTACCCTGGAATCAAGCCGCTCAGTCGAGGGAGCTCCTCACGTTGTCCCTCTTCGGTGTGGGTTACTTGAGCGACGGTTTATGATATTTCGGCTCTAATGTGACTGACTAGGTTCGTCATTCTCTTTCACCCTCTGCTGTTGAGAGAGCGATTTCTTAGAAGGTGGAACGTCTGCGGAACTGAAATTTTTCTGGATGTGAGGGATGATGTATTCATTGTTGAGGAAGATAGTGCTAAAAGCAGCGGAAAGCAGAGGTTCGTTTTGAGTCAGTGTTGCGCCTATGAGGCTTATCTTTTTTTTCACAATATACACAAAGATTCATTAGGTCTGTCATAATGTTTGCCTCCAATGTCTTCCAAACCTCCGCGTAAGAATAAATTTCACTTTCCATATTCGAGTAAGTTCACCTCTTTTCTACATGGTGCAGTCCCAAGAGGAAGAGGGACGGTCATCTACACACTGAAGAGATCTAAACTCGTCTTATGTGCAGTTGTCGTCACACTGACCCTCCCTGACACACATGAAGGCTCAAGAGACCTATACGTTCCCCCAGGTTCGTACCTTTGACGGTTGAAACACCTGGGAGAATCAGGAATAAAGGGACGGACGTGACAATTGCCGTAGCCAATCCACATATCCTTTAGAGGACAAATATAACAAACGTCAGTCAGTGAATCTTCCCTCGCTCGAGCGATGAGCCGTGCGGAGTTGACGTCGTCTGACTGACAATATTTCCTGAATGATATCTGCCTCTTCCATACCCGTGAGACCCTTGCAAGAGATAATACCCCAACAGGGATTCAATGACTGACGAATAGAAGCAATCACATGGCATTCAGGGAACTGCGAAGTCGGAGGAGGTCCTTCACCTGAGATGATGACATTAATGAGATCAATACGTACCAGTCTCTTCACATGGTCCATACCGACAGTGTTTCCTTGAATTTCACTCTCGATGATGAAGTGGACTGAGAGAAGCAAGTGACTCTGAACTCGTGGTGTGGTGTTATACAGTTAGGTTCTCTGACGAGAGAGCAAATGGTTGTTTATCGTGTTACTTGAGCCATGTCCTACCCCAGGGATGAAAATCTCTTTGTTCCATACACAGAAAACAGTCCTTTGTCTGGCGTGAAGGGGAGGGACGTTGATCAACCAGCAAATGTCTTTGTGCGTTTGGTCCGACGCAATAAAAGCTCAAGAGCAGTTCTCCCGCGGTCAACTCGCCGTAAAAGTAATCCTGGCAGTCCAGGGTGTAGGTAAGAAATTAACCGATTCAGTAATTCCAGCGATACGTACAACGAAATACTTGTTCTACTTTATAACAGGAGAGCGTTATCAGCATATAAGGTTTTCCGAGAATTAGGTGAACAGTTAGTTCATGGGACGGTAGAGATGATAGGCGTGGGCTCGCCACAGCGCTGTTCATTTGAGAGATCGGGGCGTAGGAGCCCATTTAACTCTAGGGTATATCCCAAGGGATGGCTTTTCATAAATGACTTACGAAAATGAGGAAACTCTCGCAATGAAAGATTCTAATACTCCCTGATCGAAAAGTGAGTTCAACTCAATCGTGGTGTCAAATGCAGCGACAAATGTTGAAGTGGGTAATGGCACCACGACATGGATGGTTTATAGACTCTCACATAACAAGATTAGTATGTATCTCTTGACTTCACCAGGTTGAGATATTCTCCGTAAGTCTGCGGCAGAAGACTGGGTAACACCCTGGCATGAACTGTGCTCTGGTAGGATACAAAGGTAGCCGGCAGGGTTCTATAGTGGCTGACAGGAGACCTTCTCGCTCCCATACATCCTATGAGCGAGTCTACCACTACGGCTGGTGCAGCAGGGATAAATTTAACCAGTGAACCAACTCGACCAGAGGCTTTCGACCTCTTATGACCCGCAGCCCACTTAGTGGGGTGTTCGTCTTCCCCCGACCTAACGCGGCTCAATATTTCAAATTTCCTTTCCGTGTCCTTATCAAACAACCCGTTATTAGAGAAGATTAATCGTCCTAGCGCACCCCATATAGCTATTTATCATCTCTTCATTTAACCCTGGTGTCCGACCTGGACAACCACACAATAAACAAACAGAATTCCCAAGCAAAATTTGTACCACAGCTACTAATTACAAACACTTTTCGCAACAGTGCAATTAAGTGAGTTCATTCCCAAAATTCACGTGCAATTACCGATGTCATCCCGCGGTCCAGAATTTGAGAATCTGTGAACTAGAGTAATGGGAGTACTCTTTGCCATAGTCAGGGTCTGAGCAGCTCTCTCCAGGCAGATCATTCTCGAACCAGGTTAGACATCTGCTGAACGTGGCAAAGCTGGGGACCATCTTGGTGCATCTTGGCTACGGAGACCTCACGTACACAGGCCGTATGCATTTGTCTACCATTCCAAGGCCTGCCCATGGGAAAGGCCCTTCAGGATTTCGCAACATACGGTCTGGTCTCGGCTGCGCTCGTGATCTGTAGGAGAGCAACGTACAGAAATGACGTCTGCCACTGCTGGAGCAGTGGCACCCTGGAGTTTGGCCCTACATCAAATGTACAACTACATGCTCGAGAGTGTAGCCATCTCTAAACGCCACAGGTATATCAGATGGTGGTTAGTGTAACTGTCGACAGTAGGGCCAGGCCGGAGACAACAGCATCTGCGTGCACCAAAGTAGTAGGTCTAGCACGCATCACATGCTGGCTGTTAACCCTGCAGGAGATGAACAACATTATCATCAGTCTGATGTTATAAGAAATAGGACCAAGTTACTTTAGGATGCAGTCAGTGTTATGGATGGGGATAAGGTCACCCCTTCCTCCACACGACAAGGGTCAGCACACCGGACGTATCATAGATTGCCAGGCATCGATATTCCCATTAGCATTAGACTTTCCCTTTTGAATGTTTACTCATGATTCTGCTAAGCTTCCCTCCCCCTAATCATGTGATCGGTTAAGGCCATAGCATTCTTCTCAACACGTGCAACATGCAGCACTCTGAGGCTATCAATACTTCTACAGGAAATGATTCCGAGTAAAACCTGGGAACAGTCACATAGAGCAATGAGCATATACATGGTACCCCCAATCTAACCTTTGTATCGTCCCCAACAAAACTGATTCAGCGTTAATCTTATAATCCGGAAAAACCTTGCTAGGGCGCCTCGCGACACAGGGTGGTGAACAAAGACCAGGTTTTTCTTGGTCGACGAAATGTATGACGCGTGGTAAAACACACTGAATAAACAACTCAAGTACACACATTACTGTCAACAGATTTTGGTCACTATTAAGAAGTTCTTGGAAAAGGATCTTGGAAAGCTTTAGCAACCCGGTTGAATAGCTGGTTCACTACTGGAAGGAGGACGAGGGTTAGTATCTAGATGGACTCAAAAGCGCCTATGCATTCAGTGTGGAATGCGATCATCACACTCGTTTACGCGTCTCCGAGGATAATGTTAAACCGACATCATCCTTTGTGCAACTAATGGGTGAAACAGTCTGGGACACAGCGTGACGGATATCGTTTGTTGGAAAGAGGGACAGGCTAGAGATTTTCTAGTCACTGCGCCTGATTCCACATATGGGTACTTAGGGTAAAGTTAACCTCTTCCTTCATAACATTATCCCCACAAACTATGTAAGAGTAAGTTCATTACTCTAGATCATATGAAACATCTCACTGTCAACAGAAAAACTACCAACAACCTTTAAATCACCAAATGATAAACCCCAAAGCGAGCAGGAAGGAAGTCATCGTTCATTTCATTAGTATACTAAGGATCCTAACTAACTAACTGGCGCTACAATGGTATACTCTATTTTCTTCCAGGGGTATTTCATCGCTTGGTCATCCCAGTCAACATCACTTCCCCTGCACGTGCCATCTTCAATCCTAGACACTTTGTTTACTTTGCTTGGTGCCAGAATTACCGTGACATCATACTTACGATGCTAATTAGGTAACCCTGTCTCAGACACGTCAAAGGAAACCTCACCAGTCACAGCCCGTAAATCAACGGGAGCAGAATACGCACTGGTCTCGGCAATGCCAAAGCATAATACGATCTGGACAACTGGCAAAAGTGTATATAGTCTTGCACCCTAACAGTGACTTAGGAAGGTTACATAGTGACCTTCAAATGCAGTCTTTCCAATGTATACCACAAACTCTAGTAACATTCTGTAGGAACATAATGCTCACCACTAAAAGAATATTCCAACCTTGGATGGAGTCCTTCAACATAGTGGGGCGAGAGTCGCCAGTGTCACGAATGATCGGATCATAACTTTTAGTATCACTGCTCAAAGAGCAACAGACGATTGGGTTCCTTTGGAGGCTGTTTGTGATAGTGGAAAACATCAGACGCTCACAGATTACTGTATGAGAGTTAGAAGGCCGCCAGATAATTCAAAGAGAATAACCTGCAAATTGTCAATATGACTAAGGAGGCGCAAATAATGTAAGTCGTGGATTTGGAGCACTATTTTAATCAAGTCTGTTCTTAGATATATCTATATTAGTGCTTTCAACCACTCTAACTGGAAAATCATTCCATATGTTAATAACCCTGCTGAAGAAAAAGTACTTCGCTTCATTCGAGGTACAAACGTTTGCCAACGAATTCGTATCCAACACAACGAATGAAATGCGAGACGTCAAGTCTTAACTAGCTTGTCATATCAAGTTTATCAAAGCCTTTGGTAATATTGAGTACCTGTGTTAGATCATCTAATTCTTTATATATATTCTAAGCTGTAGGGATTCGTGTGATTTAGTTGGTTCTCCTGGGGTTCGATTCCAAATCAGGGAGTCATGGCGGTGGTGGTGGTGGTGGTGGTAGAAATGGTGGTAACGATAGTGGTAGCAACGGTAGTGGTGGCTGTGTTTGTGGGCATGAAGACCTGCAGGTGTTAATGGCAGAAGCCATCAACCTAACAGTGAGAAAACACCTAATCTGACCTGCCCGAACCATTCACCTGCCCCCAAAACATGCCTGAACCATTCACCTGGCCCCAAAACCTGCCTAAACCATTCAACTCGTCCAAACACCTGCTTGAAGCATTCATCTGGCCCCAACACCTGTCTGATCCGTTCACGTGGCCACTAACACTTGCCTGAACCATTCACCTGGCCTCACCACCTGCGTGAATCATTCAACTGCCCCAATACCTACCTGAATAATTCACCTGGCCCCAACACGTGCCTAAACCATTCAACTGTCCCCCAATACCTATCTGAACCATTCATCTGGCCCTAACATTTGCCTGAACCAATCACCTGGCCCAAAATCTGCCTGAACCATTCATCTGGTCCCAGTATCTGCAGGAACCATTTACCTGGCCCCAACACCTAACTGAAATCATTCACCTGGCCCAAACACCTGCCTTAACCATATATCTGGCCGTAACACCTGTCTGAACAGTTCGCCTGGCCCCAACACCTGCCTGAACAATTTACCTGGTCCTAACTCCTACCTGAACCATTCACCTGGCCCCAACACTTGCCTGAACCATTCACCTGGCCCCAATACTTGCTAGAACAATTCATCTGGCCCCAACACCTGCAGAACGATTCACCTGACCCCAAAACCTGTCTCAACCATTTACCTAGCCTCAACGCCTGAATGAACCATCCATCTGGCGCCAACACCTACCTGACCCATTCATCTGGCCCCAACGCCTCTCTGAACTATTCATTTGTCCCCAACACCTGCATGAACCATTCACCTAGCCCCAACACCTGCAAAACCATTCTACTGGCCACAACACCTACCTAAACCATTCACTTGGCCCAACACCTACCTAAACCAACACCTGGCCATCACTGCCTGAACCTTTCACTTGGCCTTAACACCTGCATGAACCATTCACGTGGCCCCAGCACCTGCATGAACCATTCATCTGGTCCCCACACTTGCCTGAACCATTCACGGGGCCAAAACACCTGCCTGAACCATTTGCCTTAACCCAACACCTGTTTACACCATAGATCTGGCCTCAACACATGCTAGAACAATTCACCCAGCCCCTAACACCTGCCTGAACCATTCACTTTACCCCAACAACCAAAAGAACCATTCACCTAGCGCCAACACCTACCTGAACCATTCATCTGGCCCCAAAGCCTGCTGACACTGTTCACCTGAACCAAACAACTGCCTGTACCGTTCACCTGGGGCCAACACTTGCATCAACCATTCATCTAGCCCAACACCTTCCTGAACTATTCATCTGGCCCCAACACCTGCCTGAACCATTCACCTGGCCCGAACACCTGCGTGAACCAATCACCTGGCCCAAACACCTGCCTAAACCATTCACCTGGCCATAAAACCTGTCTAAACCATTCTTCTGGCCCCAACATCTGCCTGAACCATTCATATGGCCTTAACACCTGTCTGAACCATTCACCTGGCCGCAGCATTTGCCTGAACCATTCAACTGGCCCTAACAAATGCCTAAAACATTCAACTAGCCCCAATGCTTGCTTCAACCATACACCTGGCCCCGACACCTGCCTGAACCATTCACCTGACCCCAACACCTTCCCGAATCATACATCTGGCCTCAACATCTGCCTGAACAATTCGCCTGGCCCCTACACCTGCATGAAACATTCAACTAGCCCAAAAACCTGCCTCAACCATTTACCTTCCCAACACCTGCCTGAACCAGGAGGTGGGTGCAGATATGGGTGTATAGGTAGGCAAGGTATATCGGTATGTGTAGCCAGATTTGTAGGTAGGTGTAGGCAGGTGTTGTGGATAGGTGTAACCAGATGTGTAGGTAGGTGTAGCCAGGAGGTGGGTGCAAGTATGGGAGTATAGTAAGGCAAGGTGTGTAGGTATATGTAGCCAGGTGTGTGGGTAGGTATAGCCAGAAGAAGGGTGCAGATATGAGTGTGTATATGGGAAAGGGGTGTTTGTATGTGTAGCCAGGTGTGTAGGTAGGTGTAACGAGGAGAAAGGTGTTCAAATGGGTGTGTAGGTAAGCAAGTTGTAAAGGTATGTGTAGCTAAGTGTGTGGGTAGGTGTAGCCGGGAGGTAGGTGTTAACACAGGTGTTTAGGTAGACAAGTTGTGTCGGTAACTGTATCCAGGAGGAGGGTGCAGATATGGGTGTGTAGGCAGGTGTAGCCAGGTGTATGGTAAGATATAGCCAGGAGGTAGGTGCAGATATGGGTGTATAGGTAGGTAAAGTGTGTTGGTAGGTGTACCTAGATTTGAAGGTAGGTGTAGCCAGGAGGAGGATACAGATACAGGTGTGTAGGTAGGCAAGGTGTGTGCGTAGGTGTAGCCAAGAGGAGGGTGCAGATATGTGTGTGTAGGTAAGGGAGGTGTGTAAGTAGGTGTAGCCAGGTGCGTGGGAGGGTGTAGAAACAAGGAGGGTGCAGATATGAGTGTCTGGGCAGACATGGAGTGTGGATAAGTGTACCCAGAGTTGTACATAGGAGTAGCCAGTAGGAGGGTGCTAATATGGGTGTTTAGGTAAGCAAGGTGTGTAGTTAGGTGTAGCCAGGTGTGTGGCTAGGTGTAGCCAGTAGGAGGGTGTAGATATGGGTGTGTGTAGTTAGGCAAGTTTTGTATGTAGGCAAGGATATGTTGGTAGATGTAGTTAGAAGTGTGCACGTAGGTGTAGCCAAGTGTTTGGGAAGGTGTATCCAGGAGTAGAGTGTAGATGTGGATGTGTAGAAATTCAAGGTGTGAAGCTAGGTGTACTTACTAAAGGGGTGCAGATATGGGTGTGTAGGTAGGCAAGGTGTGTATGTATGTGTAGCCAGGTGTGTAGGTAGGTGTAGCCAGGTGTGTGGGTAGGTGGAGCCAGGAGGTGGGTGCAGATATGGGTTTATAGGTGGGCAAGGTGTGTAGGTAGGTATAGCCACGTGTGTAAGTAGGTTTAGCCAGGAGGAGGATGCAGATATGGGTGCGTAGGCAGGCTAGGTGTGTCGGTAAGTGTAGCCAGTCGTGTAGGTAAGCAAGGTGTAAAGGTATGTGTAATTAGGTGTATAGATAAATGTAGCCAGGAGGTGGGTGTACATACGGATGCGTATGTAGAAATGGTATGTAGGTAGGCGTAGCCAGGAGGAGGGTGCAGATATCGGTGTGTAGGTAGGCAAGGAGTGTAGGTAGGAGAAGGAGGATACAGATATGAGTGTGTAGGTAGGCAATATGTGTGGGTAGGTGTAGCCAGAAGGAAGGTGTAGGTATGAGTGTGTAGGTAGGCAAGGTGTGTAGGTAAGTGTATTTAGAAGGGTACAGATATGGGTGTGTAGGTAGAAATGGTGTGTAGGCATATATAGCCAGGTATGTAAGTAGGTGTACCAGGTGTGTGGGTAGGTGGAGCCTGGAGGTGGATGCAGATATCGGTATATAGGTAGACAAAGTGTGTAGGTAGGTGTAGCCAGGAGGAAGGTACAGATATGGTAGTGTAGGCAGGCAAGATGTGTAAGTAGGTGTAATTAGGAGAAGGGTGCATATATGGGTGTGTAGGTAAGCGAGGTGTGTCGGTAGATGTAACCAGGTTTGTAGGTAGGTGTAGCAGGAGGTGGGTGCAGATATGGGTGTATAGGTAGGCAAGGTGTGTAGATGGGCGTTGCCAGGTGTGTGGCTAGGTGTAGCCAGGATGTGGGTGCAGATATGGGTGTTTAGGTAGGTGTAGCCAGGTGTGTGGCTAAGTGTAGCTAGGATATGGGTGCAGATATGGGTGTGTAGGTAGGTGTAGCCAGGTGTGTAGGAAGGTGTAGCAAGGGGGTGGGTGCAGACATGGGTGTGTAGGTAGGTGCAGCCAGGTGTGTGGGTAGGTGTAGCAAGGGGGTGGGTGCATATATGGGTGTGTAGGTAGGCAGAAAGGGAGCATTGGGCGGAGAGAGTAAATAATGAAGAGATAGTGAGAGAGAGACCACCCCGAGTGTGGTGGAAACCTAGGACGGGTCTGTCAGAGACCATCCTGGGTGTTGGACAGAACTGGGAGAGGTCTGTCAAAAACCATCCTGGGTGTTGGGGAGAATTGGGACGGGTGTGTCAGAGATCATCCCGGGTGTGGGAGAGACCTGGGCAGGGTCTGTCAGAGACCATCTCGGGTGTGGGAGAGACTGACTTTAATCCTGCTTTATTTAATCTTCACTGCTCAACCACATACCAGAGCACACCCCCGACTCCCTCCCCCCCTCCTCCCCTGCCCTACATCAGCTGGAAAGGGAATGGAAGGGAAGGGTAGTGGGGGGAGGGGGGAGGGGAAGGAACAAAAGGGAAAGAGCGTGGGAGAAAAAAGGGAAGGGGTTATGATTGGTCAAAATAAAGGGAGAACATGAGGAACTGGTGGTACAGTGAGGGAGGAAGATGAGACAATGGTGATACAGTAGGGAAGGAAGATCAGATAATGGTAATACAGTAGGAGAAGAAGATGAGACAATGGTGATATAGTGAGGAAAAATAAGATATTGGTGATACAGCAAGGGGAGCAGATACACCACTACTGGTACCGCAGACTGACACACCACTACTGGTATCGCAGACTGACACACCGCTACTGGTATCGCAGACTGACACACCACTACTGGTGCCGTAGACTGACACAACACTACTGGTATCGCAGACTGACACACCGCTAATGGTACCGTAGACTGACACACCACTACTGGTATCGCAGACTGACACACCGCAACTCGTATAGCAGACTGACACACCGCTGCTGGTACCGTAGACTGACACACCACTACTGGTACTGCAGACTGACACCGCTGTATAGGTACTTTCTGTAAAGTGAAACACAGGAACCGTTTGTAGATTGACACGCCTTTATAGGTACAGTTTCTAGACTGACATTCTATGTAGAAGCATTTTGTAAACGCACTGCCATAACAGTCTACTCAGAATGAACGTCTTGTTCATAACTATTTCTCTTAATAACACGTATTTCAGACACCGTCCATAGTCTGTATACCTTTGCTAGGCACACCATAAAGACTGACATTCTTTGGGCGCTAAACTCCTTTTGAAAACCTCTTGTAGGATGACCCCTTCTCAGACCATGGTCTAGTACTCCTTTTTCAGACATGGCCCGATACTCTTCTTGGACCCGATGTGCACAATGACTTCCTACATAGACACCTGTTTCTAGGGAAAAGGCTATCTTTTACCTAACATTCTTACCTTACATGAGTAATTCTTTTCTTTATGTTGAAGGCTCCAGTCACGGACAAAAGTCCACATCAAGGCCGGGCCTTAACTGAAGTATTGAGAATTGAGAAAGGGGGAAGAAAAGACAGGGAAAGTATCTACGAATTCTTGAGAAAGTTGAAGACCTGTCTTTTGAATGAGCCTTCGTCATAGGTTTGTTGGCCACCCATAATTACCCTGTAACCATGG
>JAUUDW010448410.1:0-20301 GCA_032361385.1 Panulirus guttatus | reverse complement strand
TTTTGTATAACAGTTTTGCTTACCATGGCATCAAGTTTTGGGTATACAGAGTTTTCCACAGTACCACCAAAATTTTATCCATACGTTAGGTGAAAATCATGTGGCTGTGGGCTGCTTGTAGCCCAGCTTAGTGGACCACCATTTTTAGGGAGAGGCAGGAGTGTCATAACCTGGTGGTGTTGCTAGGACAAGCATTTAGGTAGGGACTTTGGGAAATGGGGAGGTGTAGGGGAAAGCCTCTTGAGATATATACCTGAGTCTTATACTGAACATTTCAAGGCGGAAAATATTCTTTATACTTCATAAACAACATGTTTTTTTTTATAGAAGTACAAAGAAAATATGTACAACACGTTAAAGTAATAATATGATGGCAGTATTTCAGCTCTGGTGCTACACTTCCATACTTCCACAATGCAGTCAGCCAGATATGCCACACAAAAGGCTACGTAAATGCTTGTACTAGCAACACCACCATGGTTTTGCCTGACTGGAACATAACCCTGTGGCTGGTACTGGATTTCTGTAACATCAGTCATGTGTTTGAAGTACAATACTTGCTTACCATTTACCTGTTTGTGTCTATTACTACAAGTGAAATTAGACAGATCTTGCATTAAGAAACTATGTAGACAGAGATTATTAAGCCTTTGATAATTCTGAATACCTGTTTAAAGAACCTGTAAGACTTCTCTTTCCTTTTTCCTAACCTAAATTAGTTCAAATCACCCTGCAACTTTCATGGGATTGGTTTTTCAGTCTAAGTATCATCTTGGTTGCTCGCTGCTGTGCTTTCTCCACTTCTTTTTTTTCCAAGTACTGTAACCATAACTGAACACATTGTTCATGCTGGGAAGCACCAGTGAATTGTACTGAATGAGGGTTATTTCCTGAGACTTAAATTCAAAAGCCCTACCAACAAATCCAAGAACTATTTTTACCTTTTTAACTGCTTCTGTGTACTGATTTCTTGGCTTTAGGTCATCAAAGGTCATTGCAGCTTAGTTTTTCTTCATTTCCTCTCATAGCTTATTATCAGAATTCATACCATAGCATGCTTTCTCATTTTTATTACAGAAGTATAAAGTTTTCCACATATTAATATTAAGATTCATTTGCCGCCTGTGAGCTCAGTCTATGAGTTCATTTATGTCAGTTTACAGCTGTTGATGTTTAATTTCTGTTGGGAATTTATTTCCTAGCAGAGTATCATCATTAGATATTGACATCAGCAGAGCCTGGCTCTCGTGGGAGCTGGGTGGGATAACACGCCCAAGCCCCATGGCTCAGTGCTGAGGTCCCTCACCACCAGCGGGCCGCCCAAAGGCATAGGGCCTGCTCCTCCTGCAGTAGGGAGGTAAATCTTAAAAAAAGAAAAAAAAATATTGACGTCTTATAACACAGACGTTGAATGACGTTGATTTATATGAGAAAGAGAACTGATCCCAAAATGGTCCCTGTAGCACATTTCTTTGAAACATTTATACATTTAACCACTCTGAGGCTTAACATTTAATCACTGGTCTTGATTGACAGCCAGATAGCCAATTTATTATCCTCAAAGTTCTATCCATTTTATTGCTTGCGAATTAAGTTTTTCTGGTAATCTATGATGAGAGACTTTATTGAACGATCTCTGAAAATCCAAATAGATAACTCCAACTGCTTTGATTTTATCATATATATTAATAACGTCATAAATCAGACATGATTTTTGACATGTTCAACGTCATTTTCTCAGTACATGTATTCAGAGGACATTTTAAACCCATTATGATGTGTCAGACATGAGTGATTTCATTGAAACCATGTTGAAAACCATTCATTAAGTAGCTATCCTCAAAATGACTTAGAATGCTGTCTCAAATGATGGTTTTCATAATTATACTATCAACAGATGTTAAGTTAACTGTGCAGTAATTTCTGGGAATGGACTTGTTGCCTCTTTTTGGATATTGGTGTTATGTTAGCTAACTCCCAATCCTCAGAAATGTTCCCCATAGTAAGTGACCCATTGAAAAGAGTTGTCAGAGCTTAACTATTATATCTCACTCTGCACTTCTTTTGATGTCCTTGGATAAAACTTATCTGAGCCTGTCATTCTCTTGACTTCCATTACATTTTACTGGACTACATCTGTTTGAGGTTACACTTTAGGTGAAAAGGTACCTTTGGCGAGGCTGTATCATTGAGAGTATAGTCTCTTCAAAGAACTTCTCAGTCCAAAGGACTCTCTATTTCACTGCTGCTGGAAGTATCCCATCCTTGGGTTTAAGGAGCCTTTAGAAAGCCCTTGTTAACATCAGGTCTCTTTCCAAGAAACAGGCCCTGGGGTAATTACAGAGAGACTTCTTTTAACAGAGCCTCATATAATATATTTTCATTTCATAGACATGAAAAATATATTAATATGATATATACAGTATATGTAATAGTCACTGAAAATAGTACAAAATTTATCAAACACAGAAGAAAAAACCAACAAATATATGCATTACCATCTCTGATTACATTCTCTAAGCCAGCTTTGTACAGCCCACCATGATTCACAACAGTTCATTCTCAGTTGCTCTCTTTTTAGCTATCTTGTATGTATACTTAGAAAATGTATTCAACCCAATATATCTGGAATAGGGCCTGCATATGTAAGTATGGGTAAAGCTCCACGGTGCTCAGGAAAGTGACTAATATAGACTTAAAGATACACGTGATACACACGTTTGAGGCAGGCAAGCATCAGGCACATATGGGTCAGTTGCTTGAGATAGCTATCTCAAGCATTAAAACAATACCTGATAACAGTGAGAGGATAAAAAGAACCAGCCAGTCCACCAAATTCTAAGTTGCTGAGAATTTTTGCCACACAAGAAATAAGCCACTGGAGACAATGAAGAGCAGGTGAAGAGGGTGTAGGTGTGCTGTCAGAGCACAGCAGCTGTGATCAACAACACTCCAAGCTCTGACAAACTTGTGAATGTTAATGAAATCTAATTTACATGTGGTATTCATATTAAAAATATTTTTTTTAATTTATAAAGCAGCAAAATAACATCTTCAAAGCCGTTGCTGTTGCCAAAGGAAGCCATTTTATGGCACTTACTGATGTAAAAATTGATGCTGTCAGGAATGCTTTTCCATAGGAATCATGGTATGGTGACCCCTTTGAATGGATTTTTTGTTAGATGGACAGTCATCATTGACACATCCCATCTGATATAAGAGGACTCTATATATAGATATAGTAAGTTTGTATATTAACAATATGTTGTTGAGCATTTACCTCTCCTAGCAATGGAACCAGCACTAAAATAGGAATTGTGTCTCTAGTGGTAAATACTGATGAGAAAAAAATCATATAGGATATTTATTGTGGATTCATTGTTTTAAACTAACTCATTGTTTCTGTAATCAATGGACCAGTTGTCTGGTTAATAACTTTCGTGCTTCTTGAGTTTGTTTTGCTATTTTCTGCATTATATGGTTTACATTGACATGATTTTTTTTAATTTTTACTTATTCTAAGCAAAATTACATTATTTGCTCTTTATCATGTTGGTAATTATTCACACTGAATTTCTTTTGTACAACTTTCTTAGAAAAATTAGCAGTTTTTCTGTTTCAGTGTTCCAACAATTTGGCTTAGTTTTAGAAAATGATACATAAATTTCCTTTACTACTTTGCATGTTTTATTGAAGACTTTTCAAGATTTTTTTTTTCATAATCCCAGATTTGTGCTTCATGAGTGATGCAGACCATTAAAATTTGCAGGTGTAAAATCTGGTACTTTTTAAATGGCATTCAAGTTGATCTGCATTACAAGAAGTGCTGAGAGTTAAATTAAAAGTAATTTTAATTTGTTAATGATCACTTGAACAAGAACTTTCTCCAAATTCAGTGTTTGACAAAATCTTCATTTTCAGATAGAACTAAGTCTGATGTGTTCCTGTCGCATGTGGGTTTCTCTGATTTTATCATGACACTATCTGGCAGGTTGAGTAAAGCCCATGCCCAGAGCTTCTGGAAAGAGATTCTCCCCACTTAGATAACAATGTGTTAAGATCTCCCGCTGTAATCAAAACATATTCATTACAGGTTTCTGCTAACTGATCATTAAGTCTTTAGTCTACCTTTTGTGTCTGTGTGGGGGCATTTCTACTGAATCAGTAATTTTTTGAGAAGTTAATCTTCATTTTCCACAGAAATATAATCCATATTATCAACAGCAATTGTACATTTTTAATCTCAGGATTAAGATGAGATTTAACTAAGAGCAAGACACCGCTACCAACTTTATTTTCCTTATCTTTACTGAAGAATGTACCTAAGAATTGCATATTCGGCAAGATTTCAATTTTTTGATATGTATCTATTATTCAGACATTGATTATGTAATATTCCTCAAGCACAGCACTCTGTAATTGGAAAAATTTGTTTCATGTACTGTCATTATCATAGAATACTTTATGTAACAGAATTGATGTGAGCTTTACTTACAGAGGGGGTGGGCCAGCTACACATGAGCTGCATTTTTAGACAACAATGCATGTGTAGACTCTCAGAGGAGCTTACCAAAATGCGCTGCATCCAGTCATTCAGGTTTAGGCTGTCATTCATAAACATACCAGGTTGCATATAAGAATGCTTCCATAAATTTTTGAACTCAGCTGTCATCTGTAAATAGAGCTTCAATAAACTGAAAGCGTTACTGAAGCCTTAGTAAACACAGTGTACCTGGTGTTGATTCTGGTATTACTTTTGAAATGACAACATTTTTGGTTTTGCTTCTAAATATATGTAGAAGCTGATGATCTTGCTTTTGGAGCTACTCTGATCTTTCCTTGAAGATGTTATTTGTATTTGCACAAGAATTAAAAAGTGTATTATTGTCAGCGCCGACACAGGCCTTTACAGTGTCATGTACATCAGGGGGTTCTCAAACTTTTTTAACCTGCAACCCATGTAACTGGGTGTTTGTTTTCCCCAAATCAGCATTGCTAATTTTTTAACAGTACACTTCTGCTTATTTCTCAAGCATTTCTTTCTAACTACAACTCATTAGCAGAGAAAATAAATCATCCTGGCACACACCATATAGCTTTTTAGCATCCTTTTATCTAATTCTGGTCGATCCATTGGTCTTGTCCACCACAGCATATGACTACCCAGTACTGACCAGGGTTAATTACTACTGAGTACAAATGCTTTCTGCAACAGTGCAAAAAGTGAGCTTATAATGATGATCACATGTAATTTTCACAGTCATCCTGCAGGCCACATGAGCCCCTTTTGCGACACCATTTAAAAAAACCTGGTCTACATCATCTTCCTAGGTGCCTGGAGGGCAAAATCAATTACAGTGAGAAGAGTACTTTGTATACAACCCCACCAGTAGACCTTATGTTTTAGGGGTTTAGCACCTCACTGCACTACAGGGACCTCTTTTAATTTACGAAGTTTTATTATATTTTTAGAACTATGCGCATGGTGCATTTACACTGGGTTTAGTTTTGGATTATGCAATCATCATTGGCTGGCAGCATTGTGGTGTGGCATTGCCAGTGCTGTATGAGAATTGCATATGCATTTGGCATGGGTCTGCATCTTCCCATTTTGCAGTCCTCAGTGTGTGGATACAGTCTGAAGTCTCGGAATGGTGCTGTACTTGGTGCTACACTTTACCATATATTGCATGTTTTTTGCCCCTTCCATCATGCCACCAAAATATCTTTTAAGTTCTCATGGTACCAAATGGTGCTAGGAAGTGTAAGACCATTACCATTAAGGTTAAGATAGTTGTGATTAAATGTTACGAGAGAAACAAGCAGCTGATATCAAATATGTCCTTGGACTTTATGAATGTACTTTATGGATTATTCATGACATTGCAGAGAAGATCAAGAGTGTCAAGAGTGGGACAGTAATTAGTGCATCTAAGATCTTGTATTCCAGAAATTGGATTATAGAGAGAAGGGATTGAATGTTAAACATAAGAATCAAACAACAAACTTATGAAAATATTCCCATCAGCATGCTTGTTATGCATGCAAATCCCTGGAGTATATATGATGATTTGGCAACAGAAGAAGGAGCAGCAAAGATATCTTAAGCAAGTTCTGGTTGGTTTGCAAATTTCAGGAAATGCTATGATTACCACAACATTAAGATGACTGGTGAGGCTACTTCAGCTGATGTCATTTACAAAACTTTCCTAGGAACCATCAAGGCCATTATTGAAAAAGGCAGTTATTCTCTTAAACAGATTTTCAATGTGGATGAGATGAAAGATTTTGGTAAAAAATGCTTTTAAGAACATGCATTTCCCATGAAGAGAAAACTGCACCAGGATTCAAAGTTGCCAAAGGTCACCTCATGCTGCTTGTGAGGGCAATGTTGATGATTACAAGCTTGAATCATTAAAAGTCTATCATATAGATAATCCTAGGGCTCTTAAGGAATATGTGAAGCAATTGTTGCCTCTCCTTTATTATTCAAATCTTTAAGGGTGGATAACAGGGAAAAGTTTTCTGCGATTATTATGCTGCAAAGCTCCGTGTAGAGCTGAAGGAGTACTGTGGGAAGGTGAATGTAAGTTTCAAGATTCTCCCTCATATCCATAATGCTCCTGACCATCCACCTTCAATACAGGACCATAGTTAGAACATCAAAGAGGTCTTAATTCTGCCCAATCCAGCCAGTGGATCAGGAGGTGATGTCTACTCTCAAGGCCTACTGTTAATGGAGAACATTTTTGCAGAGTTCATCAAGGTTACAGGGAATGACCAGATAACTATGAAGGAATTCCATAAGCGCTTCACCATTAGAGTTGCCATCACTATCATTGGTATGGCCTGGAAGAAAATTACTAGTGTTTGTATGAATGGAATGTGTCAGAAACTTTACTTTCAGCTTGTTTATGGATTCCAGGGTTTTAACGTCAACACTGGCATATCAAAAATGTGTATGCACATTGTGGATATGGCAAGAAAAGTCATCTTTGATGAGGTTGAGGACGGTGATGTGGAGGAGTTACTAGAATTGCTTAAGGAAGAACTCTCAAATGGAGATCCTCTTCAGTTGGAGAAGGAATGCCAAGAGGGGTTGGTAGTAGAAGGGGGAGTCAAGCAAGTGCATTCTCTTACTAGCAAGAGGTAAGCTGAAGCATTTTGCCACATTGACCTTATACAAAGGAATTCAGACAGCAACAGACCACTGGGTCCCCTTGAAGCTATTTGTGATAGTGGAAGATATCAGAAACTCACAGATTAGTATGGTAAAAGTTAGAAAGTGCATGCATAATTCAAAGTGAATGATGCACAATTTATTATAACTAAAGAGGTGCAAATAGTGTTAGGCATGGAAATTAAGCAAATTATATGTCAAAATTATTCTTGAATGTATCAGTAGATTTGCCTTCAACCACTCTCACTGGCAAATCGTTTTATATATCAACAAACCTGTTGGAGAAACAGTTCTTCGCCCCATTGGAAGTAAAACATTTGCCCACAAATTTGTATCCATAACAAGTAAAATCAGATGAATCAAGTCTTGAGTAACTTGGTAGATCAAGATTATCAAAGCTTTTGATAATTTTCAATACTTTATTGGATCACCTTTTAACCTTCTGTTTTCTAAGCTAAATAGATTCAAGTAATTTGATTTGCTGTCTTAGGATTTGTTTCTCATCCCAGGAATCATTCTGGTAGCTTGACACTGCACTTTCTCCATACAGTCTATCTTTTTAGATCATGGTGACCAAAATAGAACAGAATATTCAATATGGGGACAAACTAATGAATTATAAAGAGTAAAGATGATTTCCCTAGACTTTAATTCAATAGTCCTACCTATGAATCCAAGAAATGAGGTCGTTCTTTTCACTGCTTCTGTGCATTATTTACATCGTTTTGGGTCATCAGAGATTATAGCACCCAAGTCTTTTTCCTCATTTACCTTTTGCAGTTCAACATAATTTATACTGTAACTTGCCTTTCTGTTTTTGCATAGGTCACTGAAGCACAACAAAAAATCTACTTAGTTACTTACAAAAGAAAAAGTACAAGAATAATCTCTGCCGATTACAAAACAATAAACGCACAGGCCAATTTCTTTTCATAAATTAATGAAAACAGACAGCATTGGATAAAAGATTTCCAGACTTCATAGATTGCTCAAATCCAGGATGTTTCCTTTTAACACAATGCCTGGTTACTTTCTTATTTTTTTTTTTTCAGTCATTGACAAAAGTCCTCATCATGACTGGGCCTTAATATGAATATAGAAAGGATTATGAAAGCGAAAGATAAGAGACAGGGGCAAGTATTTCCGACTTTTGAAGTAAGCGAAAAACTTTTCTTTTGAAATGTGCCAGGCCATAGATTTTGGGAAAGAAAGGTACAGAGTCTCAAAGCTTCAAGATGTAGGGAAAGAAACAGTTATCAGTATGGCCCACCCTTAAGCTGCCAAGAGCCACACAGTATACATATGACATAGCAGCATGCCGAGTGTTGTGTAGTCTAGCTAGTGGTGGGGGCACACAAGTAGCCAGCTCTCAGGAAAGTGAATCAACATTGCAGCGTAGGGTATGAGGGTCAAGTTTTGAAGTTAGCATGATAGAGTTTATAAATCAGACCACTTTTCACTCAACTCTGTCAATTAAGGATGCAGAGCTAGAACCACCCTAGATGTGAGAGCAGTACTCCTTACAAGGACAAATCAATCCTTCGTATGAACAGAGCAACTGTTCTGAGGAAAGGAAATTTCAACATCTAAACAGGATTCCAAGTTTCTTAAGGCAGACTTACCTATTTCTGTAACATGGGGTTTCCATGAAAGAATGGATGTTACAGTAATACTGAGAGTATTCATTGGGTCAGGAGGTGGAATTACAGAACTGTCAAAGGAGAGATGAGATTTGTGAGGAGTTTTTGATAGAGAGATGGGTAGAAACTGAATACTAGAGGCATTAAATTTAACTAAGCTTTTGTGTAACCCACTGAGATATCTTGTCCAAGTCTGAGTTTATTGAGGAAGCTATGTCAAGAGAAGATGCAGATCAAGTGAGATAAGGAGCAGTATTGAAGGATGTGGATGATTGCAATGTTGAGTTGTCAGCGTATGATTGTATTTGGTTATTTGTGGAAGAGAGGAAATCATAGATAAAGAGGAGAAAAAGTGTCGGGACAGGATAGAACCTTGAGGGACACTGCTGTTGATAGAGAAAGTGGGAGAGGCTATCCATCAACAACCACAGAGATAGATTGGCCAGAGAGGAAGCTAGATATGAAGGAGCAAAGTGAGGAAGGGGAGCTTAGAGATGAGACTTCGATGCCATACCCAGTCAAAAGCTTTGGATATGTCAAGGGCACATACACAAGACTTCCCAAAACCTTTTAGGGATGATGACCAGACATTAGAAAGACAGGAAAGAATATCACCAGTTGATCTTACCTTACAGAAGCCATACAGGTGATCAGAGAGAAGACTGAGATTCAAAGTGTTGAAGGATATTGGGGTTGAGGAGTGATTCAAAGACTTTGGAAATGGCAGATGTCAAAGCAAAAGGATGATAATAAGAGGGGTCAGAACGGTCACCCTTCTTAGGGATGGGATGTGTCAATGCATGCTTTCAAGAAGAAGGAAAATTTCTAGTTTCTAAACAGAAGCAGAACAAGCAAGCACAGGTGCAAGATCAGAAGTATACCCTTTCAGTACATGGGGATGGATGCCATCAGGGCCATAAGCCTTGCTTTTGTCAAGAGAGAAGCTCTATTTGGGTAGTCTGAAAAGAGATTACGGGGAGGGGTATAGGATTAGTAAGAGGAGCATCAGGGTGAAGGAATGTTAAAGTCATCCATGGTAGAGTTAGAGGAAAAACAGGAACCAAACAGAGTTGTTTTGTCTACAGTAGAGACAACTATAGGACCATCAGAATGGAAGAATGAAGGAAAATTAGAGCTACAGTTGTTAGAGATGCTCTTAGCTAAAGACCAGAAAGACCCATTAGTTGATGATGAGGAGAGATTATCGCATTTCCTTTAAATAGAGAAACGCTTTGCCTAAATGATAACATACTTGCAATGATTACTGGCAGTGATGAAAGCTGAATGGGAGTCAGAGGAAGGAGAGTTTTTTGAAGCTTGATATGCCTGATCCCTTGCCTAAATGGCCTCAGAACAGGAACGGTTGACCATGGATTGGAAGAAGTGGTTGTCTTTGAGGAAGAAGGGATAAATGCTTCCATTCCTGCAAGAGTAATCTCTGCTTTGTGTTTGGTGGAGACAGAAGAGAAAGTAATTTACCCAAGGAAAGTCAGAAAAGAAGTTACGTAATTTATTCCACTCAACTTTGCTGAGGTGCCAATATTTACACTTAGAAGAGGCTGCTGGAGGGAGAGGTGCCATAAAATGAATACATTTATGAGAATGGGATCAGATGAACCAAATGGTGGCAAGATTTTGTAGTTACAATGGGATGGACTAGAGGTGAAAAACAGATTCAGAATATTAGGAGAGTGGTCACAGCGGTCAGGAATATGGATAGGGTGGGAGCTGATTTGCTGTAAATCACTTAGAATTGAGAATGTGAGGGCTTCAATTCCCTACCAACCGTATGGGAGGAATTCAACCATTCTCCATGGTTAACGTTGAAATCTCCGAAGTAGAGGATCTCGGGACGTGGGTGAGAGGATGCCACAGTCTCATGGCAGGAGTTTAGATAGTTGAAGAAAGATATAAAACTTGTAGAATTAGGAAAGTAATAGGTGAAACAGAGGAAAAGTGTAGCAGTTGAGAGAGAGATCTTGAGCCACAAAACATCAAAATTTGGAGACTCAAGTTCCTTAAGGCTTGCAACAGGTGTGTTGATGTTGGAATAAGCAAAAGCACTCCCTTTGAACTGGAATTGTGAGTGGAGATTATAACTGGAAATGAAAAAGGGACTACTGAAAACACCATTAGATAATGTGCCTCTGAGAAAAGTAAGATATTAGGAGAAGTACTAGACAGATGGTGTTCAACAGGGGAAAGGTTACCAGAGATACATGAATGATGGCATAGTGAACAGAAAAAGAGGAAGGTCTAACAGAGAGGGAAAGGTCATGGGAGGGGCCAGTACTACTCTGTCTGAGCCCTCTTACTCAGTGGAAGTAGGGTTTGGTGGAAACCCAAAGATTCTTAGCACCCCATGATACTGGGGACTAGGGACCATAGAATTGTTGGACTTTATTCATGATTATGCTTAAAATCATTTGAGTAGACAGGAGTTGGCAAAAGTACTTATGTGAAGACAGTAAGCAAAGTCTGAGTAGGTGTATGGTGCTTGTAAGGAAAAGATGGCAGGACTAGCCCAGTAGTCCCGTTCTGATGTGAGAGAAGGTAATACCAGTAATCCTGATATGAAGAGTGTAAAATGATTCTGGACGCCACTTTAATGCTCCTTAGTCAGGATGGTAGGATCACCCTGGGTGGCTGCTGTCAACAGCCTACTTCCAGAGGATTGCTTCAGGGGCAGGGGATGGAAAATTCCTTGTGTTAGTGGGGTATTGGTTGGGGCCAATGCACCACCACCTGAGCTCTCACTCTTGCTGGAAGCAGAGTCACACAGGGAAGTGTAGTCAGTTGCCTTCGTTTATAAACTTCTCTATATATTAACCCTTAACACCAGCACCACTTTGTCACACTCTTAAGTCCTGCTGCAAATGTAATTCCACATCATATGTATTAATTTGCCTCACCACCCTAGTGTAAATCACTTCTGGAACCCAGCCTGGATGCTTAGTTAAACCGACCCTTCTTTGTAACGGTGTGGTCCTTCATCTTGACCCCAATATCCGTGCAATCTAGCTACAGCTTGGAAGGTTCTGTGCCACTTTACTGAACTGGGTAGATCTCTCCTGGCACATTTCTTCTCCCTAGGGTTTCCCTTGGCCTCAGTGAGGCTTTCCATGACACAACGTAGCAGTTCAGAACCTGTTGTACAATTCAGGATATTGTATGTCCTCTCATGGCCAGTGTCCCTAAGATGACACTGAGTTACCAACACTCTGATTCCTGTCAAAAGTCCACAATATCCTCACTGGCGATAATTCCCCATATCATTGCAACAATCTATGACTCTATGCAGCATGGACAACCTTGTTCCACAACTATGTCACATACCTGCTTAGATAATGGCAAAATTTCCACCACATGTAATTGGACATGTTGTTACAGTCACCATGCATGTGTCCTAGGCTACCACCGTGTTGGACAGGCTCCCCTCCACTACGCCCGCTGGTCTACCTGCCTCAACCAGCTAACTTCCCGTATTAAGTTATGTCATAAAAGAAATCAAACAGATTTTTCAGACATGAGTAGTTTTGTAAAATCATGTGGAGAATCATATATCAAGTATTGTTCCTTTAAATGGTTTACAATTCTATATCAAGAGATGGTTTCCATAAGTTTTCCAATTGATATTAAGCTAATTATATGATAATTTCTGGGCAGTGACTCATTACCTTTTTTGAACATCGGTGTTACATTGACAAACTTCCATTCATCTGGAACTTTCCCTGTTGTCAAGGGCTTTACTATTTCATTTTTCTCCTTTTTCATTGTTCTCCGATAAAACTTATGAGGGCCTTCCATTTTATGCTTTGTTCAGTTTATTGCTAATAGTATGTCTTCAGTATTTACGCTAATATGTTGAAGAACATTTTCCTCTCATATCATAGAAGCTGGATTGGTAAATGGGCTGTGTCTTTGATAGTAAATACAGATGCAAAAAGTCATTTGAGGGTATTGCCATAGCTTTGTTGTATTGCTGCAAATCACCACTTTCTGTAATTAAATAGACCAGTTGACTAGGTAATGACCCTCTTGCTTTTAACATAACTTTAAAGCTCCTTAGGGTTTCTTTGCAATTTTTAGGAATATACACTTCATATTGATGTTTACTTTGTCATATAACTCTCTTTCTTTCTTTCTCTATGCAGATTTACATAACTCACTCTGTCATGTTGGTTGTCTCTTTGAGTTTCTTATGAGCTACTTTCTTAGGCAACAAGCACTTTTATATTTCACCATTCCACCACCTTGGCTTCATTTAGAAACAGACCAACTACTATGCATTAGCGCATACATTCCCTCCACTGCTTTGAAGGTTTTACTGAAGCTTTTCCAGTCAGTGTTCATACTGTTTTCATTAACCATATCAACCCAGTTTTGCCTGTCAATACCAGTGTGATCATGAAAATATGCACGTTTAGAATTGGGAAATTTTGCATGACTGCTGTGTTGACCAATATTATGTGCAATTCTGAAAGTGAACGCAAAAATAGTATTTTAGTGACAACTTTTACAAACTTTTCTCCAACTTCAGCATTATTAATAAGGTCCTCATTTGAAGTTAGAATCAGATGTAATATATTCTTATCTCCAGTAGGTTTCTTGACTAATTGGATTAGGGCTCTGTCAAGCAAATTTTGGTAGAATCCATGCATAGAGCTACTGGAAAAGGATGCTCCCTTTTAAATACTGGTATGTTAAAATCTCTTACTATGATAGAATCTTGTTCAATATGAATATCTGCTAACTGCTATATTTGATGAGGATGACCCAAACACAGAATGCATTTCAAAGGTGGCCTGAAATATCTTAGCAGACATCAGGTACTATTAAGTAATCCACCATGAGAGAACAATGAAAGCTAAACAGACAACACTAGATTTCGTTTTGAAGAAAAAGGACACTCATAAGGAGGACCAGCCATCAACATCTAGTGATGTAATAGCTGAGCCCACTTGACCATTACCACCAACTTCACAAACTAATGACCCCCTTCCCCAGAAACTACTCCATTCACCTCCTTCTCTTTCAGCACCAGCAAGGAATTCAGGAAGTGGTAAACCTATGTAGGAATTAAGTTTGTTATTTCTTCTTTTATTTATTAGGATTCATTGTACAGTATAGTAATCCCTCGATTTAATGGACTAATAGAGGGAGGGGGTGTCCATTAATGCTGAAAATCCGTTAAATTGAATGTAACCATTTTTTGATACAGTATACAGTAGATGGTTCACTTGCTTCCTTTTAACTCCTCTATCACTTGATGCCATTTTGAATTGTAAAGATTGCAAAATTATTTGATAAATAAAGTCACCATTCTTTGTATACAACCTGACCGCAAGATAGCTTGAGGCAGACAGACCAAAACAAAGCGAGGATATGAATATTCCGTGACAATCTGGTGATGTGGTGGGGTGAGAGAAACACAGATTGGGTAGGAAACACTATGTTTATTCTAAAGCTTTGACAGAGTCTTGATCACAGAATGAGTACAGAAGAACAGGACTCCAGCTAATATACATGCCATCGTCAGCCTTAAGCCCACTGGGTACCTGGTGTAACCTTCCAAATGGTTGCATCCAGTATTTGACCTAACTGCCTCTGCTATGTTCCACCTGGCTGCCCCTGCCATGACTGACCTCATCGTCTCCATCAAGCTCGATCTTGCTGCCTCTGCTGTGATGATCTGTCTCACGGCCACTCTAGCAAGGCACACAAAGCCCTTCTGGTGGTTCACGTTTTCTTTTGTCGCTTTGTAGGCCGCCACAGTCATTTTTCCTACTTATCTCGAACTGCTCTTGATTAGTATTTTCATCCTACTCCAGTTCGGCAGGTGTCCTTTTTCCTTTGTACGCACCACCAATGAGTTAGAGGCTCTCTGCACCCCTCTAACTCACTGATGGAGCATGCAGAGGAAAAAGGGCACCTGCCGTACTGGGGTGGGATGAAAATACTAAACAAGGGCAGTTTGAGAAAAGTAAGAAAAATGATTGAGGCAGCTCATATAACGACAAAAGAAAACTCGAATCACCGGGAGGGCTTTGTGTGTCCTGTAAGAGTGGCTGTAAGACAGGTCACTGCGGCAGAGGCGGCAAGATCAAGCTTGACGTAGACAACGAGGTCAGTGAAAGCAGGGGCAGCCAGGTGGAACGTGGCAGAGGCGGCAAGGCCAAATGCCGGGTGCAATCATTTGGGAAGTTACACCAGGTATCCAGGGAGTTGAAGGCTGATGATGACACGTATATAAACTGGAGTCCTGTTCTTCTGTACTCATTCTGTGCTCAAGATTCTGTTGAAACGTTAGAATCTGTATAGTGTTTCCTACGCAATCTGTGTTTCTCTCACCCCACAACATCACCAAAACGGGTATACCCCTTGCTACCAAAAACTAATGCGATATGAAATGCGCATGGTGTGGCATTTGATATTTTTTATTCTTTTACTTTTTTCAGCTATTATTGATAATGTATTATTATTTGCCCAGTCCATTAAAACCAAAATCCATTATATTAGGGTCTGATAAATCAAGGGATTACTGTATGTATTGTATTTTATATTCACTGGTACGTGTATACTGTAGTTTTTCTCTGGTATGATATTCGGTACAGTCTTATATTAATAACGAAACCCCTTAATTTTCACTATATACAGTGCTTGATTTATGCATTTTTTTTTTGCCCAAGAACCTAATTATTGCGTAAATTGAGAGGTTCCTGTACTTGGAAAGTTCTGTTTGCCTGAGTGGGAGAAAAAAGATGGATTTTCAATACTTCAGTACCCCCAGTGTCACTTCCTAATACTGGCTGCTCACTTTGTGACACACCCATTAAGCTGGTTTCAATGATCTCCTGAAGTACGTCTTCCCTGTGGGTTAGACCTTTTATTTTATTTACTGCTGTAGTCAGCTTTTCCTCAAGTATCTGTCTGTTTTGGCACAAGCTGCAAATCAGATTTACAGTCAGATTACTACAAAATTGGACACCAAACTTCCTGATACACACAGAACACAGCTGACCTGTTGGTTTGCTGAAAAAAAAAAATTCTATATTGGACAAAAAAACTTTCATGTTACCTGAACTGCACTGGGTTTGGACTGTCAACATTGTGACCTCTAACCATGTTCCTTAAACTTCAGGCAAGTGTCCTACCAAGTTTTCTCAATTTTTATTGTTTTTCCTTAGCTCCTGTGACTTTCGAACACTAATAGAGCAAGGAACACAGTCTCACATAGAACTAGAATTATGGGAAAAACAATGCCAAGAGTTGCATAGGGGGAAATACACATATGTAGTGTGCCACCAGATAAAGGCCCCACCTGTTCAGCTGATCACTCCAAGATACCCAAGTTCTAAAGTCAACAGCCCTGCCTTAAAATAAAAGGCTTTGATATCAGAATTGCCCTATATAGATAGGTAACAATAACCATGGCACTGAGTGGTTGGTGTCGGAAATATCAGATAGTAACAATTGCTGCAATGGTGGAAATATCTTCTTTCAACACTTAATCATCCTTTGAGGCTTGATTACTTATTGATTTTAGGCCTATAGCTCTGTCGACTGCCTCCACCTGAAGCTTTAATGGTTTTCCCAAGGAGTGTAGGGAATGGCACTTGTCTTTTCCTCCTTATAAATCCTTAATGGTTTTCCCAAGTAGTGTATGGATGGCAGTGGTCATTTCCCAAGGGAATTATGGTTGGCTGTGATTTACCAACCCGTAAGCTTGTGTTATTATGGCTTGTCCATCACAAGGTGGAAGGGAAGAACGTTGGTGCTTGTGGGTTATTTGCCTGTGGTTGATCTTCTGTCCTGTTGGGCATCTAACAATTGCATTCCAGTTAGTTTTTTTCTACTTCCTTATATAAATGGGTAATTTAGATGTGACTTAATTTTTTGATGTCTGCTGTATGATTATGCATTGATATTTTGAACGTTAAAACAGAATACAGTTAAATGTTGTTATTGAAATGTGATTATATTTCTTGTGACTCTTGCAGAAGCTAAAGCTAACTACACTGTGATTTGAATGCTAAGATTTACTTAAATTTTGGTAAATTTTTGGTTTTGATGCAGTGAAATAGCATGCTGCTAGGAAATTTGTTTCGCAGAATGATATTATATTGTTATCATTTTTCAACAGGATGAAATTCTTTGACTTGATATATCTACATAACAGAAGACTCAAAGATGTGTGGTGAACGATGTCACGTATTATGTTCACAATGGCGACTGTGGATCAGGCCACTGGTTTTCATCTTGTATGGTGGAATTATTTTAGGCATCATTCCGTACCTCATATATACAATGGTGAGTTTCCATATAATAATTTTTACACTTTTTTGATATCCACCATCTGCCGTTAAAGATAGGCTCACTTGGGCAAACTACTTCTTTGCCATATTCTTCTCAGTAGAAGGTGGACAAGATGAGTACAGTGTTAGAATATATACAGAGATGTACAGACAAACACAACTAGTTCATTCCCTGTTCTTTGTTTAACCTCTGGTTTATATCTGTGTGTGGTATTCCTTTTGTAATATTCATTACTTTTGTAAAGTCTTCTCATCCATAAACTAAGTATCCTTTATCATTTGCTTACTTTTTGTACTTGGGAATATATGATTGGTTATGTTCCTTCCAGTTTAGATGTTTTCCTTACCTGTGAAGGGTTCACACGATTGAGGTTTGCAAACACTGGGTCTGCTAAACTTTCTGTCCCTCATATGTGCCTGTCCTCTGAGCACTGGTAGAACATATTTGGTAATATACTGGCTAAAGCTTGTCCAGCAACATATTTGTTGAGAAGGCAGTCTTACAGGACTTTGGAAACAGCAGAAGTGAGAGCAATGAGGTGATTGTTGGAGGGGCTAAAGTGGTGTCCTTTCTTAAGGATGGGCTGTAACAAGGCATATTTCCAAGAGGAAGCAAGAATTGGAGATAGCTTGAGGCACTTTCCTTTAGCACTTGAGGAGCTGTGCCATCTGAGTCATACACAAAGAATCCCATTCCCTTCCTTCTGATCCCCAGTATGGATTTTACAGTGCTAGATTTACTGGTAATTACTAATCACCTATTTTTTACAGTACAAGAAGAGAGTTCTACACTCATGGGGAACCATCTCCTGAACTTTCTATGCTGTTAAGTAGCCTTTTAAACCTGTGTAAACTGACAACATTCACTAACTCATTCATTAGTTTATTTCAGCTCTCCATTACCTTTATGCTAAACCAGTACATCTTAACATCCTTTCCAGCAGGCTGTTTACCCAGCTGTTTGCTATGGCCTCTGTTTACTATGGTGCTGCATGTCTTTAAAAAATTGCTTCCAGTCAGTATCATTCTGCTGATTTAGAAACTTGAAGGCTGTCACCAGATCCCGTTTCTCTCTTTTCTCTTCCATGGTGGACAGCTTTGTAGCTCTCAGCTTCTCATTGTAGCTCGGTTCTCTTAATTCAGGTACCGTCTTGGTTCCTCTTCTCTGTACCCTCTCCATCACACTTTTTTATTTTTTTAAAGTGAGGTGACTAGCCTTGTGAGGCATAATCCAGTTCTGGTCTGATGTAAGTAGTGAATGATTTTATGAACATGTCCTTGTCCATATATTTAATGCAGTTCCTATATTTGCCAGCAGTCAGTGTGCCTGTTTCACAATTTTCCTCATAATTAGGCACAGTATTAACCCTATAAATCTCTTTAACATGCAAATTCCTGTTATTTATTTCCTGCTAGTTGATAGTCACACCGAGGCCTTTTTTCACTCTGTCTCATCTTCATCACTTACACTTACTTGGGTTGAATCTCATCTTCCATTTATCTGACCAGCTTTGGAGTTTCTGCAGGTACCCTTGCAGTCTGATGTAGTCATCATGATTCTGTCTCCTTCATGACATTGGCATCATCAACAAACATGTTTAGATATGATTTGAGTCCATCAGGCAAGTCATTTCTCTGTGAACAGCAATGGGCACAGTGCTGAACCCTGTGGCATGCCACCTGAAACCCAGCCCATTTTGAGATGCATGTCTTGCCTGTGTTTATATCCCTTCTATTAAGGTAGTCTGTTATCCAGTGAAGGGGCCCAACCCTTATTCCTGCATGTAGAACTAGCTTTTTAACCAACTTCCGTTGAGGAACTGTGTCAAAAGCTTTCTGGCAGTCCAGGAACACACAGTCAACACATCCCTCTCTTTGTTGTAAGATGTAGCTCACCCTGTCATAGAAGTCTAAAAGATTGGCTATACATGACCTCCTTTCTCTATAGCCATGTTGTCTTCCAATTGAAAAGTTTCTCTGATGCAAGTAGTTATTCATTTGCTTTCTGGTTATCTTTTCTAGTGTTTTATAAATCATGCTAGTTGGTGCAATTTCTCCAATTTCCTTTCTTAAATTTAATTGCATCATTTGCCCTTTCTCACATCTTAAGAACTGCACCTTCCTCTAATGGCTTCTTAAACATTTCAAGTGGTCTACCTAATGCCTCCACACATTCTTTCAGCACCTATGTAAAGAATGCATCAGTATCATGGGCTTTATATGGTTCAAGTTGTTTTGATAGCTCAGATATGTCATTTCGTCCCCATTCCACCTTGGTAATGCTGGTGCATTATTATCCTCGATAGTGAAAACACTTTTGAACCTTTCATTCAACTCCTATCTATTATATATCCTCGTTATTCTCAGAAACTCTTTTCTCCAAGTCCCTTAGCCTTATTAATTGCTCTTTCACCAGGTGTTCGTTCCTGAAGAACTTATGCAAATGTTTTGGATTGTCTTTTCCTTTTTCTGCATTGCTATTTCAAAATCCCTCTGCTACTCATTCCTTGCTCTCTTATATCTTTCATTTGCTGGCTGGCTGCAGTCTTCTATATTTCCTCCATAGTAGATCCCTGAGCTCTCTCACTTTATGACTTTTCCTGTTGAACCATATCTCTCCACTTTGGTCCCTTTCCCCCATTAGCCATCAGAGATACCCATATTATGACCCCTTCCATGTAGATTTCACAGAACCAGCTGTAGCAAAGGTCCATATTCTTATTATTGAACTCCCTCTTCCAGTGTAGCAAAGGTCCATATTCTTATTATTGAACTCCCTCTTCCAGTCAGTACTCTCAAAGAACTTGATCAGTTTCACTTTGTTCCCATTGCTGTCCCTCCTCTTTGGCTCCTTTCTCCACTCTGTCCCCCCTTTTGCATCCTCCATAACCACATATTCAAAAACAAACATGATCACTCTTTCCAATAAGAGCATCATACTTCATATGTTCTTTTTCCATGCTGCAGTGGTTATAGACAGGGTCAAGTATAGATGGCATATCATTCTGTTAACATGTTGATGCAGGAAGTTCTCCTATATACTTTCAAGGAATTTGTCTCCAAGACAGCATCTCCATGTGAATTTAAGTTCTCCCAGTCTATTTCCCTGTTATTGAAATCCCCCATTATCAGTATTTTACCATCTATAAGAAGTGAGTGTTTCACT
>JAUUDW010448190.1:0-12581 GCA_032361385.1 Panulirus guttatus | reverse complement strand
CTTATTCCAAGATTTGTATTTCCATGGTAGTAAAATAGTTACATTATGTAACAGTGATTCAAGGAATCACGAATGGTAAAATATGCATTGCTCATTTTGCATTAGCCCTAAATTAAATGAGGCCAGTGCATTAAGAGGTAATAAAAGACAAGCATTAGCATCTAACATAAATGAAAAATCAGGACAAAAAATGGAACAGAGGTTATTTTGTACTTAATACAAGTTGAACAATCAACAAGTCATAACCAGGATAAATTACTGTAATACATATTTATGTAAACACAATATCTGCTAAATCCACACAATCATGGCAGAGGGATCCTCACATTATACAGAGCTATATAATCATTCTAACTGTAGTGATAAAGCATTATTACTCTGAATCTGAAATAAAAGAAAGTGGAAGTCTCATGAGAATGGCACTGAATGCACTACCACTCTCAATCTGCCTAATCTTATAATAATTTAATTTGAGTATAAAAATGGGGCAGGGCTTCAAAGTAACACATGTCCATCCCCTAATGGTTGGTACATTCACTTACAGCATGAGCACAAACTGTGCACACTACATTCACTGGAGTAATAACAGCTTCACCTACTGTTACGAAGTTACAGTACTAAATTAATTACTGTCAGAATACTGTATCAAATTTGGCCCACATTAATGTGTCTATTTTAACAACCAATCAAGAACATTATCCTGTGCAACAATCATTTTAAACAGGTGCTTAAAGAAATGTACTGTTCCATTTTAGTGATCAGTAAGTTATCCTATTTCAAAGTATAAAACAAATGTTAACTATTTGTAGAGTTTTGTTCAGAATTTCTTATGAAACCTTACACTGTTCTACATATACTTTGCAGTAAGATGGCAATGACTGGTTTTAATCAAATCAATACAAATTTTTCCACATTTCCTCCTACATACTGCATCATCAAAAATTCAGCAAGGAATGTGGAATGGAGACAGAAAAAAAAAATACACAGAGTAAGGAGTGAGTGCAAGAAGGAAGAGAGGAGGAAGAGTGGTTCCAGGTGAAATTGGGTCTGTAGGAGGGATATGTGATGTCGCCAAGGCTGTTTAATGTTTATGGATTGGGTGGTGGGAGGTGAACTTAGGGTCTGTTAGGGTTGGGGGCCAAGGAGGTGAGTTGGTTGCTGTTTACCTGGAGGAAGTAAAGCATTTCAGATACTCAGATTGGTGTGGATGTAGAGGGAGAGGTCACTGTCCTTAAGAGCAAAGATGGGTATGTTTAATGATTTGATGGTTATCTTGAGAGTGTTGTAGGGATGTGACACTTGGACCCTAGATCAAAAAGTATGGAAGAGGGTGGATGTGTTGGAAATGATAAACGTGACGACAACATGTGGTGTGCGATGGATTGACTGACCAAGGAATGATCAGGAAAGAAGGAAGTGTGGTAATAAGAAGAATATGTATGAAAGAGCTCAAGAGGGTGTGTTGAAATGGTTCGGATATATGGTGAGGTTAGATGAGTAAAGAAACAGTGATAACAGGATGGGTAAGGAAAGAGTGGGTGAGATGAGGTTGACTAAGATGGTGTATGCGCTGAAAGATGAAGGAACAAGGAGAAGGGGGGGAACCATGGAGGTAGAAGGATGGAGTGCAAGTTGCTTTGCAAAATCAATGCTTGAAAACACAAAAAGGTGTGAGGCACATATGGGACAAAGCAAATTAGAGCATGTGGTATACAAGGGGTGAAGTGCTGTCAATGGACTGAACTAGGGCACATGAAGTAGTCAGGGAAACCATGGAAAAGTCTGTGGGGCTTGGCTGTGGGTGGCGGGGGTTCTGGATTTGATGCATTTTACATGACAGCTAGAAAGTGGATATGAGCAAATGAGGACATTTCATCTTCTGTTCCCAGTGCTAACTAAGTAGAAAATGGCAAACAACCTCCTACCCTAGGAGTCCCAGAGCACTGAGGAAGCTGGCCATGTCCACCTGGCAGGACCATAGGTTACACTGTGAAATAATGTTGTGTGTACATCTATGTAGGGAGAATGCAGAGCAACTGATTACAGTAGTAAGCATTTAGTCCCTTCACTGTGGCAGTTGCATCAGGGGAATAAAAGGTCTTGGGATATGCTGAATCAGTGTTTTTAGTGCTGTAGGGATGGATGCTGTTCCAAGCAAAGGTGAAAGTGTGTGACTTGCATATGTCTGGGAAGTGTGGTTTCAGATGGGGTATATGTCTGGTGGGATGGTGTTCAACAATAAATTGGGAGGATAGTTGTTTAGAGCTTGTCAGGTCATTTCTGTATGTATGTGTTTTGTCACTGGGTATCTGTCAGTAAAGGATACTGAAGTCTGAGGCAGGTGTAAGCTTTTTATTTCTATCTGGGGGCAAGTGATTAGTTATGGAGTGGTTTGGATGGAAGGGGTCTTGTGCTGTTGCAAAGAATTGAGTGCTAAGCATGTTGAGATAGGACTGTATTACATGAATTTTTGTTTCATGGTATAAGTGATGAGTGTTTGTGGTTGCTGATTAATAAGTGTCTGTTCTGAGTGCTCTGTTATGTGCAGTTTGCAGTTCTGCTACATTTGCTTTTGAGAAGGTGGATGTTCAGGCAGGTGAGGTGCATTTAGAAGAAACAAATCAATCAGTTGTGGAGGGTGCTATGGGATTCTTTTTTCTTGTCCATGGTGAAAAAGTCTTGGTAAATGGAAGGGTCACAACTCTTACCACCATGTCCATAAACATATTCAACACCCAATGTGATATCAAAGATCCCTGATGCAGGCCCACCTTCATCAAAAACAACTGCAAGGACATTGTGTTATTACAAAGAAAAAAATTGTGCTATTCCATGTGGCAAAGTTTGTTTGAAGTAGTAATATCCACTTTACTGTAATGTACTGAAACATGAGTCCTGCAATAATACACTAACAAACAGGGTGCAAGCAAGTGATATGTACTGTTAAGAGGATGTGGAAATCTGAGGGACACAGAGTATTATAAATGGAGTAGTAAAATGGTACCGTGAACAAGAGAAGAGAATTACTTAGTGAAATAAGTACAGGTGAAGTGAGTGATAATGTGGAGGGAAACATTAAGTACATCCATGTAAGGGATGCTTTGAAGTATGACTACAGAAATGTGTCAAGATCATGATATCCCAATATACAGGTAAGGTGAACAAAATATGGTCAAATAGATAGATGCGTAAACACTTTTGCATTTTCATCCAATTTGCAATATCACCCACTCCTCCTTTACCATATTCAGATGTGTTCTGCTTCCATTCCTAGACTTGCCAAGTTCTTATAAGCATTCACACCTTTAATAATGGTCCAAAGTCCACCATGAACATATCAATGTTATAACACTAACCTATACCTTACCACAATCACTGAACTGTTGGTCATTGCAATTCCAGGATGAAAATGCTTTTCAAACATTTATAACTCTATAAATTAACTACAACACTATGATGATAAAAGATAACTTAGACTAAGTGACTACATCATGTAGGGACCTGATGTGAACTAAATGTGTAACTTGTTGAAAGAAATTATACAACATTCTTCCATTTCAAAAGATTGTATAATGTAAATGGTGTTCATCTGTCAGTGCTAGACTATCATTATGCTGTTGAAACCATAGTGATTGATGATGGATGGACTAACAAAGATGAAAAGAAAAAGCAGTTATCATGTGATTTCAGTCAACTCAGCTAGGTTCTGAGTAAAAGCCTTTGCATGTTGTGTGAAAGATCTGTTGCTTTGATTTCCCAATGATTCTAACTTACTGAAACAAGAGAGAACCTACAAGTGTAAATAAGAGCAAACTATCGTGGAATCTTACGATAAGTGGTATCTTAGGAAGATCAGTCGGGCAATTTCATAGATTTCATTACTAAGCTTATTCTGACTGAGAGGGTTAACCAGGGTGTACTAAAATGGTTTGGGCATATGAGAGGACAAGTGAAGAGTGACTGACAAAGAACAACTATATTTCAAAAGCTGAGGGAGCATGGTGGACGGGGAAACTGAAAAACGAGATGGAAGGGGGATGTAAAAAAGGCTTTGGGGTATGGTATTAGGCATGAACATTTAAGAGGAAGAGATGTGTACCATAGAAGAAGTAGATTGGTGAAGTATATGGGGGTGGTGGGGCAAATACTATCAATGGGATGAACCAAGGTATACGAAAGTGGTCAAAGCAATCCATGAAATATTATCTGGGCTTACGTGTGGGTGGTAGCCTCTGCTTTTGGTACATTATACATAGTTAGAAAATGGATAAGTGCAAGTGAAGCTGTTTTTCATTTGTTCCTGATGTTAACTATTTGTAGAGTTTTGTTCAGAATTTCTTATGAAACCTTACACTGTTCTACATATACTTTGCAGTAAGATGGCAATGACTGGTTTTAATCAAATCAATACAAATTTTTCCACATTTCCTCCTACATACTGCCTCATCAAAAATAAAGGAAGAAAGGCAATCATGCTTGAAAAAATAAAAATTATGGTAGTTGATGGTTATGAGATCATCATGGGCTGGGGAGAAGGAAATGAATAAGATTCACAATTGATATGAGAAAAGAGTAACAACAGCATTCTTTCTGTGCAGAAGTTATGAGATGAATACAAGAAAGAGCAAATGATTAATCATCATGTGCAACCAGTAACACATAAGAGCTTACAGAAAGAGATTAGCTGACGTTTCTCTTCCTTAAGATTTATGCTTAAGGATGCACCTTATTTTTCCAGGGTAATCATACAAAACAGTAAAGCATGGCAGAAAAGGTAAATGATGGAAATGAAAGCAAATGAGCAAACTAAGCTACATAAAGCACTTTATGAAAAGAAAGAAACATGTCTGGCATGTGTTCACCCTATTGAAGTCAACATTCAGATACATGCAAGGCAAAATACCGGTTCTGCCATCAACAAATGTTAAGGCCTGGAATAATAAAAATACCAGAAATGTACATGAGTGACATCAATATCCATTACTGTGGACAAGATCTACTGAAAAATTTAGTTTATATTTCAAGAATTCAGTTTTGCATATGTGGGGGCCCAGTGAAAACAAGACAAGACACTTCTTGAGGACAGAAACAGTATATGCATTAGCTTTGAAATTGGAAATAAAATTTGAAAAACAAGTTAAGTAAAATGTTGATTCTGACACTTATTTCACACTGAAACAGATCTTCAATTCTGTTCCCATTTACATGTGGTGGATCAAATATATGCAAATTCTTACTTCACTTACAAATAACAACTCATGTCTAATGTGTTACGGTGAACAAAAGCTTCTACACTCACTCTCAAATGTGAACTTGTACCCAGTGTGCCAAATTGAACAAGGGTTTTCTGCACTACTTTTTCACTTTGTTTACTGAAGTTCATATTTTAGTCAAAAATGTTTTTTTTCTTTCAATCATGACCTCTGCCTTAACACACAAAATATCTCCAATGCAATAACTAAAAATTATCCTCAAGCAATCCTCATCCGAATTACCTTCCAAACTATAAAATCTACTTTCTTCATCTGTCTATCTATCTTGCTATCAAACTCTTCTAGTTCCATCAGCCATACTATCAAACATCCTTAACCTAACACCCACTATATGTCCTACATAGCCAAAGCATAAGCTGTCAATATAGAAGGGGATACGTCACTGGTATAAAAGAGTAAGATCTAAAGTCTATGCACTTCTGTAATCTCTCTTTTCTTGAACTTCATATGGTGATTTGTTTATCAATACTTTTTTCCTTCATTATTTACTTCAACTGGAGCCTCATATCATACTATAAATATTCATATTGGAGTAATACTGAATCATTAACATATGATGGAGGGATGGAGGAAAAATATGTATACAAATACATGAACATAAATAATGATCAATTCAGTTCCAAAATGCTCAGATTTTCATGAATGAATTGTCATAAACTTCTTTCTAAGGATGATTTACCCAAGATGTTAGGTCATCAGTGTCAACAAAAAAATCTAATCAAACATTTCTAATCTAAAAACATCTCAACATTTGGGAGAATGTAAACTAATTCAATTTGCCTGCAACCTTTCTATTAAGTATTATGTCCACAAAACAATGCTTTCCTTCCCTTACAGAGCATGAGCAGATAAATTCTGATGAAGCAAAAATGTCTCGATACATTATACACAGTATAAATTACATGTCAGACTATTTTGCAACATCTGTAACTTAATATTTCATTATCTAATAAAACACTGTTTTCTTTAAAAGGTTATGCCATGAAGTATTTAAGTAAAAGTTAAGGGTGACTGAAACTGACATATCCAGTTTGGTACAAAATAAAATCTAAAATTATGTGACAACAATTCAGAAAAAGAGAAGGGCAAACTGATCTATGAACATTATGACAATCATTAATCTAAGCTTCCAAAGGTGGCAAGAAAATCTGACCCAAAAGTTGAATAAGTAAGCAATAATTGATACCCATGATCAATCCTAAATGATGAAAAGCATATAGATTGTGTCATATCTTCAAGATGTATTTGTCGTTCTATGGATAATATAAACGGATCACTTTGGTGCAGAAGTAAAAGTGCAGTTAACTCATTACATGCATAGTTAATGTGCCTAAAGGGAATTGGCAAGCACAATAACATGAGTGTGTGTATGGAATCAATAACCCTTGTAATGTTCACATCTCTGCATAAACAAAATTTTTCTCCCTGGGGTGCATGTCAAATATTTTTCACAGAATAATATTCTTTCTTATCACTCCTATTACGATAAAAAGTAATGTAACTTATACATCAATATTATTATCTGTAAGACATGCAACTCTAATATTTCGAAAAAAAGACCTATTTTCATTTCTTCAATTAGATAATTCTATTCGTGATGCAATATTAATGATCATCTAAGCATTAATAATGAAATTTTGCGTATGTATCTCATCACATCTCCTACATAAAGTTACTGTTAACAGATCTTGACAAGGGTATTTCAATCTTTCTTAAATATACTACTCAACCATTTAACATCAACACAGGAACAGCATGTCCACTCAACATCAAAACCAAGTTTTTTCAGTAACCTATGATAAATCTATTCCAGAGGTGAGCAGGAAATACTGTGGTCTATTCCATATTGTGGTTAGTAATTATTGTGTAAACTGATAAAACACAAAAAGACTAGCAATCAAAGAAGAAATCACAGCCCAACATCAACCAAGACTGCATTCCAGAAAAAAAATTCACAGTGCTTAAAATTTCTGCATTTTTAACAAGAACTATTTTTGTGAGAGAAAGTAAACATACAATACATAAGACTACTATTATTTGAAAAATATGATGATTTCTAGCATTATTTTACCATTTTGTTCATGATAAATGTACATACAAATACAGTACTCAGAACCAGTAAATTTATTATTATGATTATTCCTAAACAGAAAAAATAAAATCAATCATAAAAACTACCTAATTACGTGAAACATATTACATTACTAAATAGTCTTATGAATGACACTATTACATGGTGTGAATATATTCCAGTACACTCATAATCAACAAATCATTAACTTCTGGAAGACTTAATTCTTTAGTATTTTTTCAAAGAGATAATCGAGCACATCTAAAATTCAAAAAACAAAAAGGATGATTCATAATTCAATATTTTCAAATTGTAAAAAAAAGTTATGAGTGAAACTATCTATAACAATTCAAAAAACAATCTGCAATCACTGCATAATGCTACTCTAGCACTTCTGTGATTCATTATTTTGCATATAACTGCAAAGGACCATTTCTTTAATACTGACACAGTAGATTAAATATTACCATAGTCAGGTGCTGCTGCTTGAAACAATGTCATACATATGACATCTAGCAGAAACTGAAAAAAGCCACTGTGTAACAGAACTTATGTATGTTACTGAATCCTATTTAAGACAAAATCAAAAAGTAAAATTTTTCTACTGTTGTAAAATAAATCTATATGAAAAAACTCCTGACAGGATATGGTGAGCTAGAAAATGTGTTGATACTGAGACTCATATGAACCTATGGGGTGTGCTGAGGACAATTAGAGCTCAAAACTGTTCAGAATTTGGTTTCGCAACAGACCTTCCATATAATGACAATACTTTTACTGTTAACCACTAATGATTGACTTCTACCAACTGACAAAAAAGAGAAAACAATTCGGTGAGAATCCATCAACCAAATGATGATGAAAAAACTTAAGCAGTCAAAACCAAGCAAGGACTACAGAGCATCTTTCTAGGTGGATTGAACTAAGATGCTGAGTGGCAAATGTGTCTGGCTATCATGTTTGGGCTCAGAAAACTCATTTATCAAAATCTAATTTTCTAGGCCAGAGAGCAAGCCAAGGACACTCATGGTCTTAAGTTATGTGAAAGCATAGTGTACATGTGAGGTAAAGACCACCAAGTCTTTAAGAAATCAGAAAATCACATGCTGCAGGGTACTATCCAGCTATACAGTAACTAATCATCTGAAACAGCACATTCAAAAATAATAGGTTCCAAGACATTTTTCGCTGAATCTCTTATAGGTAAAGAACAGGGAAGATCCACAAAGAGGTGAAGGAATAAAGATAATACTTTTATCCTACTTAAGTATCTCTGAAAGCTGCAGAGAAAAAAATACATGAAGCATTCATGGATTCAAAAATGGTAAATAATAAAGAAAATGATATGGTTCAGTTTAAGATGAGGTAACAGAAAATGACTTTGGGAAGTTTTGTGTCAATGGTGTGAATTCAAGCAAGCTCAATGTTGTTTTAAGTTTTTAAAATTCAAGATACTATAGAATGAAAGTAGATGGAGGGACAAGCTAATGTGGAAGTGTGACAGGCATGGGAAAATTCACAGTGGTTATTTTGTTTTTATTGATGAAGCACTGCATGAAAATCACATCTTGGCCTTTTGGTTGAGATCAAAGTTAACAAAAGAATTGAACTGAAAACCACATTGCATGAAGTGATTGAGAGATGGTGTAATTGCACAGCTGCATTATAATGATTGTGAAAGACAGCTATTTGAGTTGCTGTATGCATATGAAGATACTCCACAAACTGAATCATGGTACAAGCTAAACAAAATATCCAACTGTTGTGATGGTAAGAGTAGAAGCATGATTCTGACAGCAAAAGCAATAAGAGCAATGTTTACCTTTTCTAAAAGACTGACATTTGCACAGTAACATCAGTCTGAGCACAGAAATAAGAGCTGTTAATTGGGAGTACTGATTTAGAGATAAAACTGCAAAAAAGCTGAAGCTGAAAGTAAATTCATGCAAGAAAACATAGATGCTCTGAAAACCCTAATAAATGGCAAAAATTTAATTACACTGCATCTAAGATGACTGTCTGATCAATTGTTTCCCCAACTCTTATGAATGATTGTAAACACTTACTTTTTTACATATAACCACATGGGTGGTAAAACAAAAGCATCAGACAGAGATACTGTCAGAAACAGGAAATGTAATAAATCAAAAGGAGAGAAAGCTATAAAGAGTTGAGAAACTGTTTGAAAGGGACACAGACGAAAGCATGCTGAGAAGATATGATCATGTAGTATGATAAACGTTTTAGTTGATAAAGAAGATCCATGGCACTCTGGCTGCATACATGAAAAGAATTATACTACAAAAGAGATGGTTCTCAGGATTCAAATCAGTGTGCACAGTGAATGATTAAAAGTGCTGAGACAGTAGTGAATAATAAGAAAAACTTTAGTAATGTGGTAAAAAGTGCTAAGACAGAAGTGAATAATAAAAAAACTGTAGTAATGTGGAAGACTTTCTTCGGCACAGTGGCCATTTATTCATACTACTGACACAAATGTAAAGTGAGAGGTTAGGCACTTGACAGATCCCATACATATGGAAGCTCAGCCAAAAGATAATACGAACATAATAGGATCAGCGATCTTAGTAAATGAATGTACTGGACCCAAGAACAAAGCAGGACAATGCTTGTTACCTGATTGATAAAATTATCTAGTTCTGACAACTGCATGATGCCTGGACAAAGGCATTGTTCTCTTTATTGGGCAGTAAGAGCTTGAGGTAGACTAGTCATATCCACTGATGAATCTTATTAATCCCTTATGCAGGGGACATAAATTTCCTGATGCTTCTGAAAAATGGGTGCTTTTCAAGTAAAAGGAAAAGCATTTGATTTCTTATGAAATCAAAGTATATCACATAAGAATGAGAAAACAACAGAGACAAGTCTTAACTTTCCTTTGAATATAAACAATTTTTCATACTGCTGCGAGAGATCTAAGCAATGTAAAACATGGTGCCAACATGTTTTGATTATCATCAACTCATTTATGTAGAGTCTTCAAACACTTGGGTCTTTTCATCAAGTACATTATCATCTTGATCACTGGATTCCTCAGTGTTATGGAGCATATACTGCTTGATGTTATCTATATATAGCAGTCTACTGTAACATCCTCCTAATGCCAAGACTAAAGGACATCTGAACTCATGTGTATTTGTTGTATAAGGAAGCCTTAGGGATCTCATGCCACCGCCATAGATTAGCTGAAATTTGACTGTTGGCGAGAGAGCATGGATTGTAGATTTATGTGAGGTCCCCTTTACCAGGCAATGTAGATCTATGAGAGGTCTGGTTAAGGGTTAATATGGCAGTATTACTCATAACATGTTATATCAGTCTCTCACTGCCAGTATTTGTTCGCAGGTCTGGGACCGTTAAACTTAATGACGGGAAATTTCCCACAATATCGTGTTTGACAAAGTCTTGAACAAGAACCCTTAAGTTTGCTGTATGGCTTAGGCACTGATAAATTATATTTTACGTTCTTCCTCAAATCTATCCACTTTACAATATCACAGCATAACTGGGGTATTAGAACAGGATGCAGCTATGCTGAGACAGGTAAAGCTAAGAATTTGGACCTGCCTTATTATTTCTTAGATTGTGTAACTGGAAATATTTTGCTCTAAATTTTGTTTTTAAACTATAAAACATATGGTAGGTGTTTCAAGGTACAAGAAAATACTAAGTTAATTAACAAAAGAGAAACAAAAACTCTTAAAACTATCAATGTAACACTACAATAAATTCTACACTACATGACTCTTTCTGCTGCTACAGAAACATAATGGTATTCATATTTCAAATATCAATGTATGACATGCAGTAGTAACTCAGCTCTTTGTCTAAGCAAGCATCTACATTATGGAAAAAACTTTGGGTAACAAAAAAACTTCAAATATGAGAGGGGAACCTAAGTCAGGATAAGGTTGTCATCAGTCCACAATGTTCATCCAGTAACAGGTAAAACCTAACCAGGATAAAATCAAAAGATATCATTGGCTTTATAAGCTATATCTAAATCTTTGTATTGTGTAACTAAAAATATACAGCCACTGCAGGTCCTGAAATAATCAATTCCTGGCGAGAATCATTCCTTTATAAAATGTACTTTTGTGAATTTAAATATTTCATGTGATATTTCCATAAATTCTACAGGCACTGCTGACAGCTGGTAAATACACTGTTTTGCTCTGTACAAAAAAATTGATGCTCAGTATTTTCTCAGAGAAAACAGTGTCCAGAAAACAGGGGCCTTCTTTGATGATTACAGTTAATGGCAAGTGGGCTCCTGAGGTAGAAGTTGCAAGGATTCTAATGAGGTTTGGGAAATACTTGCAACTTTCTATAGCTTCAGTTCTATGAGCAGTAAAAAAAAAACCCTCACATTAATAAATACAATATTATGTCTTGCAGAGTTCTGAACAGGAGTTCTTGCAGAGTTCTGAACAGGAGTTCTGAGTCCTCAGTCCACAGAAACTAATTTAAGAAATAACATTCTTCCTTAAATCTAACCACTCTGAAGTATCATAGCATACCTAAGGGATGAGTTCAGTATATACCTACAATCAGACGATAAAATTCATGAATCTGAAAACCAACTTTTTAACTCATGGGAATTCAAAGATCTTGAAGATTTAAAGTTAAAGAAGAGATGTTTCACTCCTTTGTGTTATCAATACTATAACATTCATTCATTATAGACTACTGTTAATAAAAAATGCAACAATGAGGGCAGCTCTCTGAAGGTGAAGGAGAATGCAATGTTAATGTGCAAAATAGGTCAATATTCCCAAAATTATTCATGTAATACTACAATAACTTTAGCACTAAATGACTTGTTCTATCAATACAGAAAAACTAACAATCATGTTTTCACAAACCAAAGTAATTTATGCAGTATGAACACAGTCCTTTGCCCAAGCAAACATTCAAATAAAGGAATTATTTTTGGTTAACATAAAAACTAAATGTTAGAGGTGAAAAAATCAGGTTAGGATAACATTTTACCAGTTTGCAATGTTCATATCAAGTAAAAACCTAACCTAGTTACAAGTAGATATCATAGATTATACAGATTATATCTAAATTTCTGTACATATAACAGATATAGCATGTTATAGACCTAAAAATCCCACATTTATTATATAATTAGGAAAATGATATGACATGGTAATTCTCAACCCTCAGTATACATCATTCCTAAGGAAAACATACACATATTTGTGAAT
>JAUUDW010448079.1:0-12582 GCA_032361385.1 Panulirus guttatus | reverse complement strand
GTCAGCTTCATCACTTCTCCCTCAATAGATCACAGCTGTTCTCGGAAGGTTATTGTATCTTGTATAATACAGCCGACGCCTTCCTTGAAGATGTAAGCCTTCATTCAACCCGCGTCTGTTCCCCTGTCAGTGACTTGGGAGGGATGAAGGAGAGGGGGAATTCCTCTTCTCTTCAACTCTTCCCAGAGGCTTCCTCCGTTCAAGGACCTTGATCCACAAGACTGTTAGTCTGCGCGACCTGTTGGCCTGAGGAATATTTCCAACTGTGATGTTGACATTGAGTTTTACAGGACGCCGCCAGCTTTGAGATTTACACCGCAAGTGAAAAGTCACACTGGCGAGGCTTGTATTATCAGATGACGAAACAGGATTCGAAGGATTCCATCCTGTCCCTGCTACTGAATGTACTGCAGCCCTGAAGCGGGAGGAGCCCCCAAGAAAGAGGTGTTCTTAGGATGATGTGCCAACGATTATAATGTTCGCAAGGCCTTCGGTCACTTTACGTGTGGCGTCCATACTCTACGGACCAACTACGGACTTAGTTAAGTACGTGAAAAGCCAGTCATGATGATGGGCCTATGTAAGGCTTGCGGGCCGCGGTCTCGAACAACCAGACTCAAAGAGGAGCAGCGCGATAGTTTCGTCCCAGACCATCGTAAAGTATACTTGGACTGGGGCGTATGGGATGACGTACAACATATTCTGTCATGTCAGGAACTCTATTCCTTGGGAGACCTGCTGTTACTTCCCCTCTCCTCCTTCTCTTTCTTCCCTTGTAGCAATGTCGCAAGTGTGCCTCCAAGCCGTTGCCCCAGCCAGTAGATCTCAAGACTTCTGGGGGACATTGTCTGGGCCGGGAGCTTCTTGTGTGTGCAGTTGAGGATGAGGTCTTGTGCGTCAGGTGTTCGCCCAGCGTCTGTGGGTCGGCGTTTCACCCGGCTTTGAAAAGGAAAGTAGGAAGAGAGGGTGGGAGGGAGGTTGGTGTCTCAGTAGAGAGAGGTGGGCTTCGGTTCCTTGACTGTGGCCCCACGATCCTAGAGCACGAGCTATACCCACGACCCTTGAGGACGAACCATATGACTAGGGAGAACGACTTTGCGACACTCGAGTGCGACAAGTACGACCCTTGAAGATACGATTGCCGTCATGCCCAAACGTTTAAAGAACGTGGTCGTTTTCGTGACATATTTAAATAAGACGAGGTTGATTCACCTCGTGTCATTTCCATGACTGATGTGACTGTCATTTGCTTGTTGGACGGCCTTAAAGGACGTGGTCATGAGACGTCATGACATACGGGGCTTTTTCGCATATTGTGCATTCGTCACATTTCGGTTCATCTCCGTCATATATACATATATTTTTTTCTTTATGTTCAAGGCTCCAGTCACGGACAAAAGTCCACATCGAGGCTGGGCCTTAATTGAAGTATAGAGAATTATGAGACGGAAAAAGAAAAAACAAGGGAAAAGTATTTACGAATTTCTGAGAAAGTGAAAGACCTGTCATAGTTATTGGGAAAGACATGAGAAGGTAGAGAAATCCAGAGCTTCGACGTGTAGGGAAAAGAAGTTATCAGAACGGCACACCTTTGAGTTGCCGATGGCCACACAATAATCATGTGACGCAGCAGCTTGCCGAGTATTGCGGGGTCTAGCTAGTGGTGTGGGCACACAAGCAGCCAGCTCTCGGGAGCAAAAACCAAAGTATTACCTATAGAAAAGGGAAAGTGAACCAACATTGCGGCGTAGGGCAAGGGGGTCAAGATTGGATGTTAGCCTGGGACAGTTTATAAGTCGGATCGCTTGGGCATTGTAAACAAAACGACTATTTGTGCGATCTAGAGGGAAATACGAGTCTCCTGGACGTTGGAAAAGAACGTACACCACACTCCTCCATAAGCGTAGAGGAAGGACTGAACGTCCTAGGGGTTGTTGGTACAGCCCTCCTGCGCAGTATAGTGGAAAGGCTCAGTGCTGATGCCCCACTTGGCGAAGGCGGCGAGGGCAGCATCCAACGCCTGCTGTGAGGGGGTAGGAGTGCGGGCTAGGATCCACGCCTGTTCTATATGACTGATACCCAAGATGTCCGTACATGTGTACACGGTTGCGTAGTTGGTGTAGTCGGTCTCCAGGACATTATACTCGCCCACAAACGGGACTGGTGGGAGAAAAGAGGAACTTTAGATCATCATACGTTTTTTTGATTTTTGATAGTCGGATCTCTACGACATTCTACGACACTGAAAAAATATACATTATAAAACTGATCATTATTTCAATTGCCTTCTTTTTGGATCTCCACACAACTACGTCGACAAGGAACAACAATACACAAAGATAAAAGAAATCACAATTGTGGTTGCCAGATGAAATGAGTTTAAGAGTTCTATCAAATGATCAGACATAGATTCGCTCTGCACGGGATAAACATGATTGCTTTTCTGGTAGCTTCTTTGTTGGCTATATGGGCTTAGGAGCTGGTCGGTAAAATGGGTAACTGGCATAGGCAAAGATGTGTGTGTGTATGTATACGTAGGAGTAAAGACATGGTACGTATTTACAAGGTTAAGAGACGGGTCAAAACGAGTGTAAAACTCTCCCCGTAACACACAATAGTAATCAATCACACACACACAGGTACTCACCACCATCCAGGTGCAGGAGGAGAGCGCCGGGCACATCAGTCTGCTCCGCGTAGCCGAAGATCTCGGTGAAGACGCCGTCAGCGTTCAGACCTCCGTTGTGTACCCCCACCGTCCCGTCCCCTGGCGGGTAAGGCGAGCATAACTTAAGTCACGTCCGGAAACACAAACAGTATACCATATCATTCAGGAAATTCAGCAGGTGATACCTCTATGTATAGTAATGTACCGAAGCTCTTCAAAGGACGGTGTATATAGCCCACTGTAACAATAATAAAGCTTTAGACGTTTGGTAAATGTATTTTTTACTGTCAAACTTTGTGTAAATAAAGCTTACGTTTTGTTATTGTATTGAATAACATCCATTCAGCTATCACTGACAGCTACATTAAAATCATAATCGTACCCATTATAAGCAGGAATATCATTTCTATTCCTTGAGCACGACGATACGAAATCTAAGCGTGACAAGTATGACCCTTGAGTGCGACTGCATGACCCTTAAGTATAACCCCCTTTGGGGGTTAAGTCGAAGCTCACCATATCATATCCTTGCTCAAGGGCTTAAAGTATACCATACTAAGCCTGTGTATAAATGTTGAGATAAGACTTAAAACATAAACCCAGTAAAGGAGAAATGTTCAGCCTTGTGGTTAAGAAACACAGATATTTCTTGATTCTTTAATGAACGCCAGCTATGGTGGGGGATCTAAATGAGTCCTACTCACTCACCCTTGGAAAAAATGTTTGGTTTACATGTACATCCATTATATCCAAAAAATGACAACAGAAATATAAATGATTTCTTGAATATAAACATGAGAGAATAAGCTATTAAATGACATCAGATTGAAATAATCGGGTGATGAATTATCCAAATTTCTCTATAGCCCTGGGCTATTTTCTTCTTTTCAAAAGGCTCCAGCCCCATCGAAGCCACCATAGCCTCGCTTTAATAGAAACAACAAGAAGAGCAGAAATAGAGGAAAAACGATAAAGATAATAGGAACTCGAGAGTCTGATTTCTTAGGTGAATGCTGCCATCTATGAGCATAAATTGGCACTATGGAACTCGGGCATCGTAATTAACACAAACGAGTATGCGAGTAGCATCGTTTGACTGTAATATACTCTGACCGTTGTAGATTGTACATTCTACATAGAAATTACTATAAGTATTGTTATCAAAGTCATTCAGCGTTATTCTTCTGTTTAAGGGTATTGTTATTACTATTGTTTCTCCAACATAAACAAAAGTTGCCAGACTCACCGTTATCGCTGTACTCGGCGAAGTTGCACCTCTGGCCTATTTCGAATGTATTTGGGAACCTGGCAATCTCGAACCACTTGCCCAAGTACTGAAATAGGAGAGATATACTGTTGTTAACATGACACTTCCCCTCGTAAATAAGTCTAGATTTTAAAACTCTGTCAGATGAATTGAATAAGATAAAGCTAAGCCTGTTTTGCTCTCAAGTAAAGCAAGCAGATAATTCTGAGTATGTCTGACTTCTTGGGATGAAAAGGTATCAAATTTGTTTCTTTCATTAAAATAGTCTCAAAAAAGCCTTTTTGTGTGTGTGTGTGTGTGTTTATTGACAGCAAAGTCTGGATACTCTTTCTCACGGGTACAAAAATATTAGTTAATGATAATTTAGCAATACACCAAAAATATTATTACTGTCCTTAACGTAAAATCTTCATCCTTCATGGTTCCTACAATCCACCAGCGACATCATTACCCAGGGTTCGTATCCCCATCCTTCGCCATCCTTACCTCGCATCCTTCCCTGTCAATAGTATCCTGCTCCACCTCCCAGGAGCGTCGTCTCTCACCTGCTCCACTTGGAAGTCCACCTTCGTGACGTACTCCGGACACTTCCCTGTGGATATGACCTGGGCGTGGCCAAGACCCGCCACAAGGCCTACCACCAGCAGGAGCCACATGGCTGACCTGACCAAAGAGCTTGGTGGATGCGAGGATAGGCTCCCTGAGGCAGCAGCAGGAGCCACACACAGGCGACTCGAGGGTCCGGGAGACGGAAGGGAAAACTTCTAGGCTACGAGGCTTGAGACCCGTAAACCTTATGGCGGTAATGAACCATTTCAGGAAGAGAGAAATATATATACATATACAGACAGGTGACGCCCCCCCCCCAACCATATGAAACACTGTTTCATAAGCGTTTATCTGGAGTGTTTAGTTATGGTAGTGTAACGCCTTTCAATTGTAGTGAATGACTGGCCTGGGAAAGCGCCGTCTGGCGCCAGGAACATGACCATCTGTCAGTGACGTCCTTGCGTAACGGTGCGAGTCTGTCGCGTCACAGGAATATTGACTACACAACCCGTACATATGGTTAAATTTCCCTCGTGTTCTTCACAGTGACAAACTTTTGGTATTTCTTCGTTTTCTTCCTACTCTTGTTGCTTCAGTTGTGTTGATTTCGTATTTATTGTTACGTCATTGTGGCCTCGTCAAATACATTTCTAAGTCTTCAAAGATAACACTAAGTGGACCCACTTGCATCTTTTCTTTTAAGATTAATGTTTTTCCTCGGACGATGCGTCTGTCTCTGTTAAGCACAGAACAAAGGTTGTGTAATGAGATCCTATAACCCTTCTTCCTCCAAGATTATCTCCTCTTGCAATCTGTGGTTCTGAAGCCATTTTGTCAAAAGCTGTGACTATCGGACCAGGAAAGACTCCTTCCTTTCGACGTGGAATTAGGTTTCATATTTGCCTAGTATCCTTACACCTATTCGTGAGGTGGAGCGTTCCTTTACCCAGAGGAAGTGTGACAACCTTTTCTTTTATTCCACGGATAGATTTTCCGATCTCTGACCAAAATTACCTCTAAATTTAGAGCTTCAATCTTTCTACCCTCATCTTCATTTTAGCGTTTTAACATCGATGCTGTAGCTGTCTTTCCCAATGGCAGAGCAATCTTTTTTCTCTCTCACTTGCTCTCCTTTTACTCCGCCATTGATAAACACAATATTCCCTCACTCTTCGGCACACCTTTAACTAATCCTATGCCCCTTCCTGCAACCGCTTCATGCAGTCCAAATAGCACCTCTCTGGCCACAAGCAAGATGGCATCCCTCTCTGTGATTTGACTGTGCTGCTTAGTTTATTCCCGTACTTGCTTAGTCTTCTCGCCTCTGTCTTAAAGCCAAGAGCTTTTCATCTAAGTTACTTGCATCAGTGAAGCCTGCCCGAAAGAATAATGACCGTTCTAACCCTTCCAACAATCGCCTTGTAATTCTGAAGAACTGTTTCTACAGCATTTAGTTCTCTCCATAACACCTATTCCCTTGGGCATCCTGAATCCAGTAGTCTTTTCTGATCATCGCTATGGTTGTAGCAAGACTAGATCGGAAGGAGATACCCTTTAATGTCTTGCTGGTCATCATTTAGGGAAGCCTGTGTTTTGACCCTTGATATACTGAAAGCCTTTGATAAGGTGTGGTATTGGGATCTGATCTCCAACCTCCCTTCGCATAGCTTCCCTCTACGTACTCATGTCTAGCTTCCTCTCCCTTCCGTCCCTTTTCCTTATTGGTGAAGGATTAGTCTCTCGCTCTTTTGCTAAATAGAGCGGTCGTCCCTCTGTCACACGACCGCTTAGAAACTATATTTGATAATCCGACAGTCGTAATATGTTTGATGTTTACGAGACTGCAGACTACGTACCATTGTAAAATAGAGACGCTGGTACGTAACGAGAATGTCTTGAATTTTAGGATCTGTCCAATGTGCCCGTTTCGTTGTCTCGTTGCTTCATTATCGTGTCCCGATCGTCAGTTGTCATCATAGAGAGGAGGGAAGTGAGCAGATGAAGACACTTGGAAAAACACCACTGATGTCAGAAGCACGTATTCTCTTACTGTGGTGTTGATGCACAGGTATGGAATCAGCCAGGGTTGAAATGAGGCTATTATGATCCAGATGTTGAATTTGGGTTCTGTATTGGAGCAGTTTTAGGCTTGTCAATCTCCTTCCTCAGTCCAGCTGAGGTCTTAGGGTACTTTGTGAAGACTGCGCAAGAGAGGCCCAGTTTAAGGGTTGCAGTACAGAAGGGAACTGACTGCGATAGATGGGCAATAGCGTTTTCTGTGTCCTCACCGATAGCGTAACTCTGTATTACTGACATTTAAGCTATCGTAAAGTAACGCTCCTGTCATCGATGAGTATAATTTACGTTAAAAGTTTATTAAGCTAGAGTGGAATCAAAGGCTCTCCGTCTTCTTAGCTCTTACCTCTTTCCAAAACTTCTGTCTGCTATGATTTTCCCGCCTTCTCCCTGTTATGCAGGTATTTTCTTAGTTGCTGTCCTAGTGAGCTGTTTTGCACGTATCCCAATCACCCAGGCTTGGATCCGTGGCACACGTCTGAATGCTACTTCCAGTAGGTTGTTTGGAGACCAATTACACGAGGACAGACCGTTATGACACCTTCTTCTTTCCTCTAACAGCGGAGATGTGGAATTCACTTCCTTCCTTCGTCTTTCCATCTTTGCGTAACCTTCCACCTCTAGAAGTAATGTCTACTGACACCTATAGAGCACTGAATAATTTTTTCATTCATTTTCTATGTATTTTACCAAGAAAAAAATTCCAAAGACTGGAAACATGAAAACTAAACATGTAAGAAAATAGGAACGATTCAAACAACAGATGCCAATTGACCAATTTTATTTCTTCACCTGAAATTTCATAAATGCCAATGTTTTTTTATTCCAGTGCAATAAAACCTGTTGAGAACGGAATTACAATCATTAACCAGACAAGGATGATGGAATGGATGCAACAAAAGATAAAAGAAAAACACCTAGTTTACACCACTAGACAGACTTCCAGTCATAACTGACAAATGTTTCTATCATTTCTTCCTCTTTCGAATCTTAACCGTTCGTTATACCTTAGGTGATGGCATTTTCCTATATTTCTTTTTTTTCTGGACTTTTCAACGCATTTCACTACACTGCATAATCAGACGAGCACTATCTAATTCACCTGAGATTTTGTGTTTTATCAATGGTCTCTTGCCAAAGGTTATTCATTACATCAATGGTCCATATATCGCCGAGCTTGTTTATATCAATGGTCTCTCAATGGCCAGTGTGGTCTCTGTATCAGAGATTATTTCAATGGTCTATATGGCCGGGTTTTTTGTGAAAATCAATGGTCTCTTACACCCGAGGGAGACAGAGTCCACTTCTGTTCTCCCTCACACACCACAGTAGTCCTTATGGCTGCACAATCTATCTAGTTTAAATATCACAGAAAAAAATTAACACGCGAACGTCCCGTTGCTTGGTTGCCAGATGCTGCTTTATTTTTCTTTTCCAATCTTCCATTTCTCGCAAAGAAAAAGAAATACAATGATCTACTTAATTACTGGGTTGGTTGAACGTTCCATATCATGAAGGGAGTGGTAGGTACTTGCTAAATAAGGTAAGAATATAGTGAGTTCACTACAAACTATACATTACCCTATGGTTTTCTACAGAATATTTGGAGACTATAATTTTACTACCCCCCAAGCCCGCCTTAATTCACATTCATTCGCGCTTTTTTTTTTTGTATTTTGTTTTACTCTTCTAATTATTTAAGGGAACGGGTTAGCGGACGGAGGCCTTAGAAGTCATAGAAAAAGCTACGCATCTCGAATGGCTTTTTCTCGGTCTTGCTTGTCGATGGTCGGGCGCGCTGTGTCACAGCCGTTCACGAAATGCGCGCGAGATTAATCGATCAATTCTCCACGAACACCAGAAATGGACGGCAAGTCAGGGGTCAAACCGGTGATCCAAAAGTACGCTCCCTGGAGAAGAAGAAGAACAGGAACTTTTTTGTTTTTCATTTATCTTTGAACGGCCGAGCTAAGCCGTCCGTTGCCGCCACTTTGGAGCTGCTGGAGCCCCAGCCTAGTCCATGTCAACAGACTGGCCGACACTCTCGGAGCGGAAGGCTTCGACCTGTGCCTGGCTGTCGGCCCGCATCAGGCGACGCAGGTCGGGCTGTAAGGAATACAAAGCAGGGATGAGACCTAATTCTAGACACACGACCGTGTGATAAATATAAATAGATAGTTTCCATCAAATATATATAGTTATCTTATCTTTCTTAAGAAACTATAGATATGCGTAGTAACTTAACAGATACTAAGAATCAAGATATCTGGAGGGAGACTGGTAGAGACCACTTTACCCACCTCATAGACCATCTGGCCCGCAACATACCAGACCTACTGTCATCCATCCCTCCCTCTGGCTCAGAGAGGTAGACGGGCATTAGGATTTGACCTACCTTGGGGTGCATGAGGACGAAGGGCAGCTCGGCGGTGACCTCGCCACCCATGGCTCCCAGGTACAGCTTGACCTTGACCGTATAGGAGATGACCATACCGAACATGTCTCGGGACTCGGGGTTGGCCAAGCTGTCGCAGGACAGAAAGGAAAATGCGATTAGGCCAGTGTGTCGTGGATGGAGCTGTTTACTCGAAAATTGGGAAGCGATGCTGCGGCTTCTTGGTGACTACACCTCTGGCTCTTACAGGGAGTAAAACCTATTGTAAAAAGACTAAATAGAAGGGAGGTGGCAACATAAATAAGACGTATGAAGCAAACGCATATAATAATCACTTGCAGTGTGGATAACGATAAACAGAAGAACTGCAAACAGAGAAAGCAAAGCAAACAAGAAACAGGAGACATGATACCCCGTAACGAAGGCAGGTCATGCAAGAATTCAGGATCTGTATGTTTATCAGGTTCAAATGATGGATAACTTACCAAATGGAAACAATCTCGTAGCTTTTTGAACGAGTCTGAATATTTTGCAATTCATGACAACAGGCAGTTCATTACTGTGTTCGATGACCCATCTTGCAAAGTAGTGACTCGCTTTTCATCTCCTACCGTTTGCTAATAAAGCCGTACCTTTATGGACTACGATCAAGGAAGTTAACAAAGGCAGAGCACTGGAAGAAGGAAGCTAACAGAGGCATAGCATGCGATGAAGGAAGCTAACAGAGGCATAGCATACGATGAAGGAAGCTAACAGGCAGAGCACTGGATGAAGGATGCTAACAGAGGCAGCGCGTAGAGTGAAGGAAGCTAAAAGAGGCAGAACAAAGGAAGAAGGAAGCTAACAGAGGCAGAACATACGATGAAGGAAGCTATCAGAGGTAGAGCAAAGGAAGAAGGAAGCTAATAGAGGCAGAGCATACGATGAAGGAAGTTAACAGAGGCAGAGCAAAGGATGAATGAAGCTAACAAAGGCAGAGCAAAGGATCAAGGAAGCCAAAAGAGGCAAAGCATAGGATGAAGGAAGCTAACAGAGGCAGAGAGAGGATCGAGAAGCTAACAGCGGCACAACACGGGATGAAGGAAGCTAACAGAGGCACAGGGAGGATCAAGGAAGCTAACATAGGCATAGCATACGATGAAGGAAGCTAACAGAGGCAGGGCACAGGATGAGGTGAGCCAACAGAGAAAGAATCAGAACACAGAGTGAAGGAAGCCGGAGGAGAGCGCGCGAAGGACGACGAACTCACAGCGTGGTGGAGGCCAGGTTGGTGTGGATGTTCTTGAGGTGGCCGTCGAGAGCGATGCCACGGCGGTCCATGTTGGAGCTGAGGGTTGGGGTGAGGTAGACTACCTTCTGCAGGGCTGACCCAGGGTTGACCGGGCATCCCTCCCTAGTAGGAAGAAATACACAGTGTATGAATGACGTTGAATGTATGCGGAGCCTAGTGCAACGCATGAATAATATTGAATGTATACGGAGCCTAGTTCAATTATGAATGACGTTGACTGCGTACGGCTGGGGGTTAAAGCACCACAGCTCTGACTAGCCGAACCAGCGTTTAGACTCCTTGTTTGCACCTAGGCTCCTGGTAAACCCAGGGGCATCCACGAGGAGTAGCACATACCCGCCCAGAGAGTCGCATAATTACAACACACTTTACGAAGTGGGGCGAGTAAGTACTCACTGCGTCTCGACGCTGGCGACGGTGCTCCGGTATTGGCCGCCAGTGAAGAGGCAGATGTCCACCATTTGCTGGACAGCGGCCTTGATCTTCTTCACGGTCTTGTTGCTGTTGTTCCTCACGGTGATGTTGACAGCGATCTTCTCGTTGTGGTAGTACAGCTGCTTGTCCAAGGTGGCTTCCAGCTCCAGCTCGCCTGGGCTGAGCATGAAGTCCTTCCTGACGATGGTGCACGGCTGACGACCAGCCTTGCTAGGGGCGAACTGGATCCGGCGGATGTTGAGTTGGACAGTCGACCTGAGGATGGAATCAGAATCTCTCGGTTTCTAATTCATTCTCCTCGAACCCATGCCAGCGTTAAGTCATCTACTCATTATACTACGTTTATAATTTCATTTTATTTCAACGATCTTCATCTTAGCTATTATGATCTATTTCTTTCCTCTTGCCCATTTGTGTTTGTGAGTTCGTTCTAATTTAGAATTAAACTGAAGCTATGAAGATACGTTTCCTATATGCCAAAGATACATAATATGATATTATATTGAATTTTTACGATAGATGAAAATCAGGTGCCCATTTTTTTAGCTGTATTACAGAAAACAGTACACATTTTCTGTGATCAGCTTATTTCTAAGATGTCATTGGATGAAATTATGTAATTTTGTTGAATACTTATGGAAGCTGTGGGTGATGTGCCTGTGGCTGTGAATAAACCTCTGTGAACCTCCTGGGAAAAAAATTTAAATTTTTTACTGTATGAAATAAATAGATAACGTTCATGCATATAAATCTGCCTGTTTAGTACTAAAGTTCAATAACTATTCCCTTGCTCCCAGTCATTCACGCTGAGATACTTTATAAGGTGACGGGGGCAGAATTGAATGGAAATGAATATGTACAATAATTGATGATAGACTGATTCGCTTACAAAAAAAGAAATCATTTTCAGGACAACTTTTACGCTCGGAAATAATTTCATTGGTTTGACGAATTTATCTTTAGAAAATGTCGATAGCAAGGCAGCTGAAGTCATCAGTTTTCAGATGATCTTATTGTGTATGAGTACATCTAGGCAAGAGTGTGTAAATTTACTTTAAGATCGGAGCGTACGCGTTCTTTGAGTGAATTAATTTCTTTATAGACAAAAAAGATTTTGGACTTCGTTTTTATCAGGAACACTACAATGCGTCACTTACTGTGGTAAGAAATATGAACATAATGACTTCCCAGAGAGGACGAAGAAGGTACGGAATGCTGGTTGATGTTGCCTTACAGAAAACGAAGCCTTATTACACGATTCGGATATAGGGAAAATGAAACCCTATCATTTGGTTCATTTCTTTGTGCTTCAAATAGAAGTATGATTGAAACTTATTTTAGGGACAAACACGAGCAGTTTCCTATTAATATCTTCCTATTTATTGTGCAAGGTCTTTGTGGATGGTTCTGTGTCGTTATGGAAAAAGAAAATAAACGGAACAAATCAAACTCCTAAGAGTTCGTTTGCACTGACGTAAAGCGTAACTCGCTCACCTCTTGTGGCTACGGTCGTCCTCGGTATCACCGACGAAGATCTTGATGTAGTACTCGACACCGCAGGGATGACCTTCGTCGTCACGCCCTGGCTGGATGGTGACTGAAGGAGGAGCCTGTTCGGGCATCTTGAACGTGAAGGGGTAAGAGTTACCGCCTAGTTTTTTCATGAGGCGTTCCTGCAGCTTGCTAGGCTCGCCGTCGTCAGCCGCAGGAGGGTAGATCTGATGTGAGGCGAGGAACAAATCTTTCTGGAAGTTAAGGCCCATCACCTCGTCCTCCTCGCGGCCATATCTGAAGCTGCAGACCAGCTGGCCGAAAACCTTGCGGCCCTGTAGGTAAGATGGGTCAAGCACCAGCACGCCATCTGTAGAGAAAAGAACACCCTATGATTAGGGTAGGCTACA
>JAUUDW010447969.1:0-11881 GCA_032361385.1 Panulirus guttatus | reverse complement strand
TGGGCTGTGAACGAAGTCTGTGTGTGTCTGTGCCTGTGCGTGTGTGTGTGTGTGTGTGTCTGGAGGGAAGGTTTCCTTTCGTAGACTGTTGTAGTCAAAAGATATCATAATGAATTTGATTGATCCCCTTGGTGTAAGCATGTACGTGTGTATGCTGGGCTGATTCATTGGTTTAGAGACTGTCTAGTTCGATGTTTCTGGCGAAGTGTATGGTTGGGTTAAGGTTGGAGTGTGTGGGGACGCCGCTGTGTGGATAAATGTTGTCGCATTGTATTGAAGTACTGCCATAACATGAAGGAACGAGTTTATGAAGAACACAGTGCAGTGGCGTGTATATTCTGGAGGTGAAGCTGAATTTAGGCTAGTGTACAATTACCAAGGTACAGAAGACTGGTATGCCTGTACCTCCTCGTGGGGGTACTGGTGGAAGTCCGCGTATGGTATTGGAAGGTGAGAGATGTTTATGTTATTACTGTTTGTATGAACTATTTTGTGTATTACGGGTAGAGAGTTTGCCTCGTATCTTATCCTTGTATACGTGTACTGTATATTCCTACACACACACACACACAGAGCAGCCTCAGCCAGGAACCCATTTATCGACCAGCCTCAAGGAGAGGATGAGCAGCTGGGATTTGCTGTGGGTCGACTGCCGCTCCCATGATTCGAATCCATGCAGGCCCGAGCCGACTCACGGTCAGTAACGCTGACCACCACACCACGTGTGTATGTGTGTGTTGTATTATTCTTCTTTTTTTTTCCATCTGCGAGGATAGAGTATTGTGGTGAGGCTAGATACGGACAACAAGATGCGTACAGAAAACAGCGCTTCCCTTCCTGGTTGTAAAAGAGTTCTCTGTACTAAAGGTCGAGAACTGGGCAGTCGTTAACAGGAGCCCACCTGCGTCGTGTTCTTGGCCCTGCGTTTACATAAGTATTTTTACTCTCTCAGCGCGAAGAGTTCTTGGCTCAGAATACTGCGCTGTCATTATTCAAGAACTGGTATCAAGACATCCTCTCTCTCTCTCTAGTTCGCCGTAATCGTAACAGCTTCTGTCTGACCTTTAGTCAAACAGATTTTGATATGACCTCAATTATTTTTTTTTTCACCCGAATCTTAAATTCGGACCAGCTTTTCCAGGGTCTTCAAAGTTTTTGTATTTTTTAATGACCCACTTTTAAGCAATGAGTGTGTGTGTGTAGAAGTATTTCTCATATTTCCCATTTGAAGGTCTTCAGCATGCTATTAAACCTTGGGAATATACTCATATACATTTCATCACGCACTTAGCTATAAAAATGCTTTTTTTTTTTTTCTTTGGCGCTTGTAGGATAGACAGGTTATGAGGAATCTTATTCAAACATTCCTCTTTGAATAACTGTTCGCAGATGATTCGTTTTTGTGACCATTCCAAGTGAAGCGTATCATAGTAGCAGGCTGGTCTTAGTTGCCACATTTCAACGCGTTTTATTTTATTTTTTTTCTTATGCGACACTTGAGCCGGATGGTTCTCTAGGAGGCCATTTTGCTTTCCATTCTCATTACTGTGTTATTGCTGTTGTTTGTTTTTTGGTTTTAGTGTATATCTTTGGCAGAAAGTCCTCCGTTGTGTGCAGACTCGTTGCCATCCATCCAACCATCCTGGCGGAAATTTTGCATTTAATCCCTGGGGCATGTGCTTCGTGGGGCGCGCATTACCAAACGGCTTAGGGTGGTGTTAAGGGATCGTCTCCTCCTGCAGCAGCAGGAGCAGCAGCAGCCACAGTTGCTTGGGTCTGGGTCCAAACTCCGTTGTTCCACTTACTGGATAAGACTCTAGTTAAACCCTACCAGGGAATGTCCACAGAGCTTTCACATCCTGCTTGCTGAGGGTGTGATCTTTACGGGGCTTTCCTCGTGTTTCTATGAAGCGCCCAGCTGGCCCAAACTTGGCATCTTGATATTTCTAGCGGTGGTCGGGTGTGGGTTAAACTAGACTTTGGTTCCAGATGGTGATATTTTCCCGGAGCGCGCGTATGGCACCCCTTCTTGTCATCGGAGCTATTCCCTACACACTGCTATTTCTGTCTCACTCTGCCAGTGTGGAGTAATTCTGGTGTGTAGGTAAGGGACCAGGCTCTGCTTCCTGACGCCTCTTCACTACAAGGAGTAGATTAATGATTTCCAGCTTTTTAAGTATTTATTTTGTTTTTAAATATCTTCATTAGGGAACCGTAAAGGATCGTGATATTTTTTTTCCCGCCTTTACAAGGTAATGTTTACCCCAAAATTCTTCTCTAGAGACGAAAGATGCATTGAAGTGTCTCATCAGTCTTGCATCTCGTTTTGAAGACTCGCAAAGTCCAGCCTGTTTTGGGTGCTACCTACTCAAGTATTCTTATCTTTCATCTCATGCAAAGATACTCTCTGCTGACATTTTGTAAATATATTGCTTTCTTTGGAAGATGTTCTTTTTGGTGATCAGGCGTCCCTTTAAATTATTTACATTACATTGAGTGAATCAGAGAATTTCGGGAAACGTTTTATTATTTCTTTATTTTTTTTGTGTGTGTTTGAATTGCCAAGTCTTCTGGACACAATTACATTGTTTTATGTGATTAAACTCCTTTAGTTTTCGCGTTTCTTTATGCTGCCTCTGTCTTGATATAATACGTCATGTATCTTGGCTGGGTCTTATGTCTTAGTTGGCTGTGTCATGTCTTGCTCGGCAATATCGTGGGGTCTTAATTGGCTGCGTCATGTGTCCTCCTCGACTGCGTCATGCGTCTTACTTGCCTACGTCATGGGTGCTAATTGGCCGGGACATGTTTACTGCTTGCCTTCGTCTTGGATCTTACTTAACTGGGTCATGGCGTCGAGTTAGGAGGAGGAAAAATCTGTCGACAGTGGTTGCTTATTCTTGTCTTACGTTGTCAGAATGTTTTAGTTGGCCCTCTTACGCCTCCCTTAATCCTTGACCTGATTAGCTCCGTGTGCGGCACCTGCTCTCGCCCGTACACATATGTCAGCTTACGATTCACCGCCAGCCGCTGGTGGAGAGTAGTACGCTGACAGGTGTGTGGGATCATCAGTAGTGCAAATTCAAGACAGTTTGGCACCACTCCAGGTGCATCGGCAAGGGGCCTCCAGACATATGCTGCAGGTTCGAAGAAGGAAGTCGCTGAGGCGATCCACCAACTTCAGGAAAGTTTAGAGGAATTCCTTCAGCTTCAGGTCTCAGAATGCATGGTAAAGCTGATGGAATCAGCCAAAACTTCCGCCTTGAAGGAGGAGCTTGATTGCTTCCTGGGTCTACCAGCAAGTCGCTTTAAAACCATCATTCAGAGAGAACATGAACAAAATCTTTTAGACTTCAAGAGGTGAAATTAACGCAAGCAGGTCCATCTACCACCATGATATCATGCAAGGAAAGCCTTGTATATTTATATGTTTCCACCATCAGGATCAGTAGACACCTTGATGATGATGTTTTTGTCGCCCGACTTAGGTTTGGCTTCAGATATTGATAGGAATTGGCCCCACATGTTGATAATGAACAAACCACATGTAAACTCTGCCATCGAAGCTATTTCCACACCCTGCAACTTTACGTACATGACTATCGTAAAATCGTCGAGTTCAGAGATGATTCTAACCAGACGTGAAAAGATATAATGCACGCATTTCATCCGTAACAGTGTACTACCTCGAGTACTTTGTGAATGATTCATTTGCTGATACGCAAGTCAGTCATTGGTGTTCAACTGTCGTAAACTTCACGTGTCACGTAAATTGCTGGATGATTCGTTGTGTTGACCATACCATGTTCCCACTCCTCTCACTGTGTGATATAGAATGTATTTCAGTCTCTGAGACACAGTCCCTGGGCCTTTCTATGCGCTCTTTATCCTCTCTCTGCGCCACGGCCCGCAGAATGGGTTTGCCGCTCTTACGCCAAAAATCAAAATAGCGAAATAAGTAGATTTTAAGTGTGTGTGTGTGTTTGTGTGTGGGTGTGGGTGGGTGTACTCGGGAGAGAGTGGGTGTCCCTTCGGGCTGGACTGGCAGCCGCTGTGAGTGTCAGATATTTTGTCCAGTTTTGGATGCGTTTATCTGTTCCCTCGAGAACCTATGGCCTTCCCCTGCTTAGCTCGCACCTTCTTCAACCAGCTGTGGGGGAGGAGGACGTTCTCGTCAAGCTGTCGAGGAGGAGGTCGTTCTCGGCAAGCTATCGAGGGGGAGTAGTTTTCAAGTCTTGCTACAAGGTGCACGAGTAAGCCATTCATAAGTAATTAGCCTAAGATTCCAAAGGCAATCCGTCCTTTAAGAGCTGCTGAGTTAACCCCGCCTCACCAGGGGTTCTTCAAGGCACGCCGCTTCAGCGAAGCCAACACATTGTCGGCCCACAGGGGCTGGTTGTCCACCACTGCTGCTCTACACCAGTCATTCGCTTGCAGGTTGGAGCGATTTCGCCTCGTGAGGCCCCTCACGTGGTGTTACGTGCACCTAATGTACAGTCTCCCAAAAAAAGTATCTGCCACCCGGGCCTAAAGTATCTAATAATCTACAACTGGCCGACCGAGATTAAAAATTAACTCCGCTGCCACCCTGATGCAGTTTACAACTGTATTAGGATAGCAGCAAAGTCGTGTTGATTTTGGTTGGCCTGCTGTAGATTATTAGAAACTTCACGCCCGGGGGGAAGATACTTTTTTGGGAGAGTGTACGTCTGTTTATGGAACTAGTAACTGTGTGGTGGTTCCAATGAATTGTTTGCTGCCAGTAACTGTATTGATCCTATTGAACTGTGTACTGCCAGTGACTGTAGTGAGCCTGTTGAACTGTGTAATGCCAGTGATGACTGTGAATAGTGTAACTACTGCATTTTGCAGAGACGCTATGGGCAAGTCCCTTCGAAATTTATTTTTTAGGGGGCAATTTCCCTTTTGTTATTCCTCTCTGAGCGAGTCTGCGTACACTATCTTTCGCGTTCTGTGCTGGTGTGTCGGGAAGGTAATCTACTCAGGATGCGTAATCCCTAGGTAACCTTGACTGCTGGGGTTTGTATAGGTGATATTTTACCCCCGTATTTCTGTAAGTGAGGGCGTGTGCGTGAGTGTCTCTTTAGTCCTATTTCTATGGTGCACTTGTATAGAAAGACACGATGTATTGTGCATTCCTAACTCCAGGTTCACCATCTACCAGGGAAGGGTAGCCACAGTCTCTCTCAAAGTAGTGTTGGGGACTGAATCTGCGTTCTTATTAGCCTTACCAAACTCTAGGGCAGTATAGTTTGTAAGTAAGCACAGGTCGTCTCACTGGTCTAATTTTTATGAGGATGACAAACATTAGACTTTTTTCTGTTAGTTTTTTGCAAATGGATTTTGCAAAAAACCTTAAGACCTCTTAGGGAGGAGATCTACCCGGAGGAGGAGGATAGATGTGAGTTGGTTACGGGGATGCCAGAGACCAACTTAGCAATAGCAGCAACATCAGGAGATGGAAAGAGGTTCTGGCATCGTAAAATGTGAAAAAATACAAATAATTACCAACAGGTTCTTGATTACAAAAGTATATTCCCAAATTCAGTAAAAGAAATACCAAGCATGAATAAATATAAAGGCTTATGATGTGTTCTTCTAGCATGTATTTATCTACACAATCATAGAAAACTTTACAATGAACCACGGTATCAAAGCTATATTATGTGAGAGGACATATGAGCGTCTTAATGTTAAGAAAACACTTGATTCTTCTTAGTTTCCTTTTCGTAAACACTTGTTGGATGGAACGCATACAAGAGGGTCTTCAGGAGTTCCGAAGAACCACAAGAAACGACGTTCAATCCCGAGTAGTGAAGTGTTGGGCGTGAGTGTTGGTGGCGATTTCCACCACTCACCTGGAAGGCACTGTGTCCATTGTCATGTTCCTGAAGTCAGTAGCCTCTGACTCCTGACCCGTGTGAGTCAACTAGGAGGGCATCTGAAATGAAAAGGATGCTGAAGCGGGTTTGAGAATATCATTTGATGTTCCTTTAAAACTATATATAGATAATAATATATTTCAGATTTTAAGATCATATCTGTAAAGTAATTCAGAGGACTGTAGTTGTAACATCATCACTATAGCTTAAAAGTAATTCAGAAAAATGTAGTGTAGATATTAAGACTGTATCTTTCAAGTAACTCGAAGAACATTTATGTCAAATGCTGTATCATTCAGGCTTTTCAAAGTAGCTCATCATAACAGTATATTTCATGAGACGGTACAAAACTACAGTCTAGAATTGAAGATAGCTTTCAGATGTACCGGAGCACTGTAGTCTGAAACCTATATTTCGGGCAACTCGAGGGACCATTGCTCATTTCAGTGACTTCAGTTTACACTTCAGATCCAGATACGAGTGTTTGGATTCTGAATGAGTTTTTTATCTTACGAACTCCACCTAGGGGCTTCAGGCCCTCTCGTGTGTGTGTGTGTGTGTGTGTGTGTGTGTGTGTGTGATACGTTGAACAAACAGCGCGCCAAATAACAAGGAAGAGACGGTCTGTATGAACAAGAAAAAGTAGTCTTATGAGTACGATAGACCAAGACAGGTTCAGGATATGAGAAGTTCTTTGATCAGACTGTATTGTTTTATCAGCTATCGATGAGCCTTATCCCCCCTGGTGTCACCTCGAGCAAGTGGAGTCCGGTAGCACCACTTAATAATCCTTTCATTATTACTTTTCATCATTCAAGCTCTGTGCTGCAATGGGTGCACGATAAAAAAAAGGCCCGTTTATTGCAACTGAAATTTGCGTCATTAAAAAAAGCGTATATATATTTCAAGCGAGAAATTCTGTCAAATACAAATATGAATGCCAGCGTCTGTATACCAATAGCTACGCAAATTTAGAGCTACGTTTCGCGTTCGTATTTGAGCAATATAGATCAAAGGCTAAATTACATCAAGGATCAAATACTAATATGAAAGAAAAATCTAGGATGAGTTGATTACATCACAACAGAAGCGAGTCTCCTCTTGGCAGCATAGGGTCGTGTGTTTGTCAGATGTTATGGTATTTTTGACAACGAGTGTCAAGCGTTGGTTTTATGAGCAGGTAATGGCTTTGACGGGCCTGTGGCGCGGGCCTTGTACCACCGACAGACACCAGAGGTATCAGACAACCACTGAGGAAGGTGGGGGCTAGGTGGGGGCTACGACATATCACCTGAAGGGATGTGTTTCGGGAGACTTTAGACAACAGTCGAGACTGAAAGGAGTTCTGACCACTTACTGTAGCGGAGAAGGATCGCACGACGGCCGTGCTGAACGCCTGCAGAAGGGCGACAGCCAACCGGATGCAGACGACGTAGATAGGGACTCCCAGCTGGACCGCGTCTCGAACCACGAAGACCAGGTTGGCCTCTATGGCCACGAGCGAGGCCAGCACCCAAAACATGACAGCCAAGTAGCTGCTCTGTGTGTGTATGTGTGGAGGGGAAAAAGGTGAGGACGCCTCTTTCAGAGTGTCGGGAGTGGTGACGCCTCCGGGACATCCATGGCAGTTAATTGTGTGACACGGGGAATCATTAGGCAGCTCGGGGTGGCGTATGAGCCTTAGCTAAGGGCTCAGGCATGATGCACCACTCCATTGCCTGTCAGGGCTTAACGTGAGCAATGCCTACGAAAGGATTAGCATAGTGAGATACTCCAGGATTTCCTGCTGTGCTAGTGGACTGGGAGGACCTACTGGTGTGCTAGAGGACTGGGAGGAGCTACTGGTGTGCTAGAGGACTGGGAGGAGCTACTGGTGTGCTAGAGGGCTGGGAGGAGCTACTGGTGTGCTAAAGGACTGGGAAAGACTCACCCGCACGACACCAGCGATGAGGCTAACGTTGAACCCGACCATAGCAAGGGACACTCCCAGCAGCGCCCAGCTATCGTGGTAGCCTGAAAATTGTGGTGAGTGTGGTAGTCTCGGTGGTGATCGTGTTAGTGTTGAGGCTGTTGATGGCAATGATGAGGATAATATTAAGGTGACATTGATCATGGTTAGGTTAGGTTAGGTTAGAGAACACGCCATCCACAGCCGAGCCCTACAGACTATATTGTGGTTTCCTCTGACCGCTTCATATGCCCTCATTCAGCTCTGTGACAGCACATCGTCCCGTCCCCCGTATATCACATCGATCCAATTCATTTTATCCCATACAAGCTTCTCGCCTTTCTCAACGTTCATCTCTTCAAGTCGACCCCCTTTCCCTAGATCCCTACACTGCTAAAACGACAGTCCTCCTCATCAGGTTTTCCGCTTTCATTTCTGCACGATGAATCCAAGCCATTTCAGCACACCCACGTCAATTTTCTATCAGAATTGGACTTTCTATCACTCTTAAACTGCCATTGCTCTATACTGTCTACCAGCCTCACAATAAATATTGCCATTAAGCATTTGATTCCCAGCACTTCCACCCTCCTTTCGCATTCAGGGCCGAAAGACTCGCGTCCACAGAACACCGTCAGGACTGCTGTACCGTCAAACATACCCACATATGCCAAACTAGACAGCGATCACTCCTTCCACAAACTAAATGCATCTTAGCTCCCTCCTCCACCATGACTCATTTCAGCTCTCGGTGGTTCCATCCACTGCCATGTTCACACTCCACATTCTCCACATTTAGACTCTAACCATCCTGTATCAACCCCTTGCTATAATTCATTGCCTTGCTGTTATTTACATAAGCTCATCTTCCTCCTTTCACACGACAAGTCACCCAGACTCGGATACCAGATTCTGGAGTTTCCTTTGACCTATCATCAGTGTTACTTCATCTGCAAACAGCAGCTAGTTCATCTCACAGGCCCACCCCAACCTTAGTGTACTGCATACTTGCTCCTCGCTCCACGACCCTCACATCTGCTTCCCACATCACCAGTTCATAAACAGAATAAAAAGCTATGGTAAAATTCGCTCACCCTCTCCACAGACCCACTCAAGCCACCACCCACCTTCCACCCTCTCTACTTCCACACAACGCCCTACTCTCCATGGTAAAAAACTCGTAATCCCAAACTGGGTTCAGGGGAAGAGTAGGGTTATTTGCTCTGAAAATTTGCGAGAAACACTTAGTGAGAGAGAATGTGACAGGTCACTATGTAATAGGCAAAGATGTGCAACAGGTGGAATCAGCATAACGAAAGAGGGCCTTGTGCTGAATACGGTAGTGTGGAAGGTGGAGCGCTGAGTCCATCGAGACAGTGCGACGGAATGGCACTAACAGTGTGACAGTTGGCGTGACGAGCCAGTGTGATGAACTGGGCGTTGTGGCGGACGGCGCAGTGTGACGGGTGGAGGAGTGTGACCGATAGACAGTGGAATAGACGGGGCAATGTGACGGACTGATGAGTGTGCACTGTGACGGCTGGCGAGGTGAGAGGCGTTGGGCAGTGTGAATGGTGAGGCGTTGAGACGAGCAGAGCAGTGTGACCGGTGAGGCAGTGTGTGGCGGTCGGGAAAGTGTGACGTATTAATGAGTATGAAAGATAGGAAATACACCTTTATTTCCAGCTCACCGATTGAGACGAAGCCAATAGCTGTGGCTGTCGTAAGAGCTCCCAGCGCCTGTGGAGAGGGGGCGCTGATTTCATAACAGTCACGTAAATCATACAGAAGACGATATAACGACACCAAGCATAAACACAATAGGTATAACTAAACTATTAAATAATCCAGAGGAGACTGCTTCATAAGACATCAGATTATTCTGGACTGTTGAATGATCAGGATGATAGGATGCTTGGGTCAGGGAGGTACGCGAAGTGAGTCACGACGGAGTGGTTTGGTGAAAAGAGAACAGGTTGTGAAAGCCTGGGGTAAGATGTAGTATGGCAAAACTGTTGGAATGAATGCAACTGAATTTCTTTAGGATTGGGCGAATTCTTAATTGGCTAGTTAGGATTTTCTATGTGTTTTTCCCTATTCCAACCACCACACAGAGCCAGGCTGTGACCTGGCCACAGATCAGGTAAACACCACTCGGGTCATGAAGCCCTCAGAGATGTGACTCACCAGGTAGATGGAGCCGATGATGAGGCTGCCGGTCCGTAGACTGAAGCAGCAGCACCTCTTGGCCAGCGACGATTCCAGCACCATTCTAGAAAAGAAAACACGACACGTTCAAGTCACCAGGATCCGACACCGAGTTGTGAAACGCATCTAGCTAATGGACGCTCCAGACACTTCGGTTTTCCAAATGTCAATGAATCTTTATTCTAAACACACTCTGTAGTGTTGCTGGCGCACGTCGCTGGCGCTTGATAATGTCAGGAGTTGGTGTGGGTATCCCCAGGAGGCTTCTCTGCCCTTGCATTGTAAGGTCACACCACCGGAGAGAGTGATATTGGTAATGCAGATCCTGCAGTACCTGCTATGTCGTACTGGGGAGATCTCATGTAAGATTGACTGGTGTCGTCTCGCGGATCATACTGACTTCTTTCCCTCACCTCGATGTCACTCGTAAGAGCACGAGAGAATTCAGGTGAAAGATATGAGGTCAGCTGACCGCACACTCTAAAGCTGATGAACCAGATGTGGTTTTTAGGGACAGCAAACTATTCCATGGAAAGTGGAGCATCGAAGAATGTGTCTTTTGATACGAAATCGCGTTGGTGTGGTTGGGGAAAATGTAATGCATCAACGTGAGAGGTTTGTGATACGTGTGGGCGCTGCCTGAACACTGCTGCCCACGACAAGTGTGGGGGATAGTTTCACCGTCAGGTGGGTCTCAAGGCTTGACAGGCCGGGCCTCAGCGTCAGGCAGGTCTCAAGATCTTACCAAGCTTGGGTTTAAGGGCAGTCCATCCAGAGAATGGACACCATTACAGTGTAAACCAGAGATCTATCGTTCAACTTGTAGCACTTCGAGTTGACTAAGCTGCTCAGGGAGACACGAGCTCCTGAATAACGTGGAGTCGAGCCAACATTGTCTCTCTGGCCTGAGGTATGCAACGGTATGCGATCTCTTGCCCTTCACTGCTCCAAATTAAGGTATCAGCACAACCTCGTACGCTGGCAGTAGATATCGCTGGCTCCCAGCTAAAGTGACAAGGAGATAATGTCTTTGATACATGTAGTACTGGAGAAGTAGGACCCATTCCTGAAGTTAAAGCTTTGTTTATAGTGTTTTGTGCTTTGAAACGTGTGAGTAGTCGCAATACTGACAGCCACACACACACACACACACACACACACACACACACATATATGTATATATGCGGATAGTGCCTTAATAGTGAGCAAGGCCACAGACTACACATAACACTTCCGCCAGCGGGGATTCGAACTTCTGTTGTCTGTTAGGCTCGGGAGGGTTGACCACTCGGCCACCAGTGCCCTCGCTGCTAGACAGTTTCTATATGACAGTTATGATGCTTCTAACTTCCCTGAGATAGCTAGGCAGTGGAAGTCTCCTCCATCTTTTGTCTTTCTCTCGATCTTGATATCAAGTCGGAGGAGAACTGAGAATGGGTATATCATTGAAGTACTCCCAACAAATGAGGCGTCATTAAAGACATCAGTAAAGGCAGCAGCTGTCATTTCATGAGCTGAGGAGACAAGATCTCGTAACAAAAGCTTAGATAGTAAAGACTATTCTTTAACTCCTCTTTCTCGTGAATGTGACGTGTCGAAGTTATGCAAAGTTATTTGCATTTTCTTGCAAACTTTTCGGAAAGCATTCCATTCAGCGAATTCAAATCAGAGACATTTTACACGTGAGGTAAGTACTAATTAACTGCCTCTGCTGGCTATAAATTAGCCCCAGCAGGTAACCTGTTGGCACTTCAGCTTTGTCAACAGTCTAGAGCTTCGATGGCCAAGGGTAAGGGACAGACTGGGAGGAAGCCACACCCTT